>JAFBJR010000576.1:121181-235939 GCA_016785285.1 Brachirus orientalis
TCATTGTGTGAACTGTTGGGTTTCTTTTCTCTCTGTAATATTGTAAAGGTTTTGGCATTACTAATAATGTATGTTGTGATTTAACGCTATATAAATAAAATTGAATTGAACTGAATTGCAATCACATGAAGTGTCACTTCATCTTCTCAATGAGGCCAAATAAGCAATGGTCAGGGTCAATGTTGTTTCTTACAGAGGCGATAACTCAGTCATGTTCTGTCTCCTGGCTGGTGGAGGTTTGGGTTTGTTTAGTTCCTGCTTTGTTTTGATTAACTTCCTTTTGTTTCCAGTTTGTGTTCCTTACTTGTTTCCTTGAAGGCTGGCTGCTTGGCTGGGCGGGGAGCATAATCACCGCAGCTGTCTTCAATCGCTTCATCAGGTTCTGCCTACTTACACCCGGATTTCCTGTTCCTTGTCAGCGCATCAAATAATCCTCATACAGTAACTCCGCGTCACTTTGGTCAGCAAAACCGCTAAAACTCGTTTTTGCCTTTTTCTCTCGTTGCCTGTTTTTTTCATTGTTATTGACTCTTTGTTTCACTTGTTTTCACTTTGTTTCAGTGAAGGCTTTATAATTATGCTGTGTGGCAACCACCTGTTTCTATGTGCCTCCTTCTCCTTCATTTAATGGATGATAATACGATCATACAACAGCATAATAACTGTGGGTCATGAATATATAGAAAAAGAATGTATATCGGATATAGAAGCTCTTATCCTGATAGTCAAAAAAGTCATCAACAGCAGATAATCAATAGCAGATAATTCTCCTGGACTGCCCAAAGTGGTGAACCCAACACTAATTCTGGGTGAGGAAATGTTCAAGAAAACCAGCTGGATCTGCTTCAAAACATGCCATGTTGTCCTGCGACATGACTAGCCTGGTGTGTTTTTATCAAAGGTCAAAATCTGTGGCACCCATCGAGTGGAAATCTTCAACATGTCAAGTTTGTTGTGCAGAATGTTCTCTACTCCTTCACAGGAGATGCTTACAGTCTAACAGTCAAATGTCTGAGTGATATGGCTTATTAATAATACTTAGATATTTTTAGTTTATTAAAGTTATTACCTTTAATTTCAGATAATGCTATATATATATATACACACACACATATATATATTCAGTGTGAGTTTTACAAATATTTAATTAATATAATCATTATCTATGCAACAGCCATTAAAACAATGAAAAGTCATCCCAGGTACCTTATCACGATATGTCAATATCAAAAATCTAAGACCGTATCTTGTCTCATGTCATGATAATAGATACAATATCGATACGGTCTGTATTTATATATTTTCTAGTATTGATGACCACTCAAAGCTGCTTTACACTAGAGTTCTGCCATTCACCCAGTCACACCCACATTCATACAGTGTAGCACATTTTCTATCACATATTTTTATACTCACCAAAGGGTGTCACCATGAGTGTCACCAAAGGTTGGATTTAACATAAGTTCTGTTGTTCTGGCATTACTGCTTCTTAGTCTGCTTATGAACTTTTCAGCCCACCCTCATATTTTCATCCCATTCATATGACAGCCACACTACAAATAGATACAGACTGATACTTGTTAGCTCAACTATGACCGTGAAATGTCTTAAATGGCTCTAATGTTTAGCGTACACTGTATGTGGGATATGTCTCCTTTTAAGTATAAATATGTGTTTGCATGTATGCAGAATAGAGACTTTTATAATAGTAATTATAAAATCCTCTGGACAATTTGATCACTAATAAATGTATTCAGCCTGTGGATGATTGTGTGTGTTAACAAGTTCATACAGTTAGTACTGGTGTCTAATGTCATGTGGATGTGAGAGGTGACAAAATCTATATTCAGACACGCATATGGAGTGTGAGTATGTTTATCAGCATTGTTTAAAGGTCATAACAGAACACCCACTCCTAAAAAAGGTCCACCATAAAAATAAGCTTCAGTTAATAATGTCAACTCCTAAATTTGCAACACTGAATACCTACTGTAACTTGTGGTACTGACATGTAGTCTTCCACAAAGACTGTGTGAGAAACTACATGAAATAAAATAAAAACATGGCTACTAGAGGGTACACAAGGAGAAACACCTAATAAAATCGACATTAGTTTAATTCTATGATATCTTAAGAATATGTTAATTTCATAATTTCCGACAGGAGATTGAAGTTTGTGTTGCTTTGCACCAGAGGCAGGAGAAATAATCTATTTTCCGAGGCATCGCAATTCTCTTAAAAGATTATGAATTTATTATGAAACAGTCATAATCAGGAAAAATATATATATATAAACTTGGTTTAATCTACCGCATAGTGAAAGTACAGACGCCCAGTGTATGCATCAGTACATCATCCAATAAACTGGTTAAACATCACTATCAAGAGCTAAATCCAGCATAATCAGGATTAAAATCTGACATGTGGAAAATGTTGGCTACTGTGAAAAATAGGGAAGAAGTGAGCTGGACCAAAGCCACACAATATGTATCCGTGTGAAACCAAACTAAAATACTTAGGCAAACCAATCAACATGTGCAACAACATGTCACGTTAGCACCCAGAGGTGAAAAACAAATAGACCCTGATGCTGCTGACCAGCGACAAAAATTAGAAACGGATGATGAATCTTCCACAAAACTGAGAAAACATGTAGCTCATCACAAACTCTGTTGCTATTTTCATTGTATTGTAAGGATTTACATTTTTATTTTTCCTTTGTCTCCACTAAAATGTTTTGTCCTATTTGTATTAATAAATGCCAAAGAAAGTATAAATAAGTATTTATTCATGGATCTTTAAATAGACAGTTTAAAAAAAATGTATGTATTAAGATACAATTATATAAACTTCTATTTATCTGAGCTTGGTCTACTAAACTAATTGTGGCAATGTCTGATTTTCAGACAGTGATAACACTTTACAGACCATTGAGTTATTGTATGACCTAGAAAAGGTGAAACATACTGCTGATATTAAAGCAAAACATGTGTATGTTATGTTGCCATAGGAAGTTATTTCATGCATGTTGCATGAAATAATTTGTTGTCGTATGATGACAAGTAAAAAGAAAAAGAAAAAGTTCAAAAACAAACAAACAAACAAACAAAAGATCTCCACCAACCAATGATAAAGAGTCCTTCAAAAGATTCCTGGATCCAGACTGCAATTCGGATCATCACTAAAATCTATTCCATAACTTTTTGAGTTATTTTGCAAAAAGGCAGAGAGATAAAACAAATGCTGGGTAATCAACTGCAGTACCATTAAATTGCCGCAAGGTGGTACAACATGCACACAAATGAATATAGTGCTGCATGTGTGTCACATGATCAGGCTTCGCAGTGAGTGATAAAATGATAAAAACATTCCTGTATCCAGATGGCATTTTGGATCAGCACCAAAATCTAATCAACTGTTCTTTTTCCTATTAAACACCTTTCCTGAAAGTTTCATCAAAGTCTTTCAATAACTTTTTGAGTTATTTTGCTAACAGACAGACAGACACACAGACAGACAGACAGACAAAAAAACAGACTAACAGACAAACCAACACTGGCGAAGGCATAACCTCCTTGGTGGTAATTATCAATAAAATATTTTTGATATTATTGATAAAAATAGTTCGGAGTAAGCAGCGAAATTAATGTGTATGATATTCAATGCAAATTCATAATTTAAATGGTAAACTGCATAAAATGCATATATGTCAATATGGCAGCCCTTCTTATTATTCTCTGCCCTTCAGGTACTTCTCATTCTCTCATTTCTGATTTAGAATGCCCAGTTCCCTTTCCACTAGACCCCAGGCTGCTCCTAAACTTTTATTTTAAATATTGACCACTTTGATCACAAAATCACGTCTTGTATATGACCTTGTTTTTGCAGTGTTTTACTTGTGGTACTTTTTAAGCAAAACACCAAAGCAGGCAAGGTTTTTTAGCCCTACACTGTAAAATTTAACAAGTTGGCTTTACTTAAAAAAGTATGCAAAATCATTGCCTCAGAAAAACTAAGAAAAATTAAGATGGGAATAACTTGCTTATTGTGAGTATTCAGTACTTAAAGTAACTTGCTTTTTGTGAGTATCCAGTACTTACTTACTTGAGTTAAGTACTGCAAGTACTGCATACCTAAGTTAACATAACCTACTTATTGTGAGTATGCTGTACTTTTTTTTTTCCAAACATATTTTTATTGAACTTTTTTGCAAAGCATTTATAGAAAGGAGCAACATAAAATATACATTAGTACATGTACATTAATAATAATAAAAAATAAAAAAAAGGGGGGGGGGAGTTCAGGGAGACTGATCCTTTTCCCAGGCCAGTTCTATAAGTCCTGACCTCATCCTACGAAGTGCATTGGTGCCGAGATAGACAAGAAATGGATCCCATGTCTAGTAAAATAGAAACAGTTTATCCTTCAAAGCTGTAGAGTAGGCTTCAAATGGTATAATACTAGTCACTGTTTGTTTCCACAGATTGAGAGTGGGGGCTTTATCTGATCCATAAGGCCATGATACATTTCCGAGTGCAATGTAGCAGAATGTGTAAAAGGTCTCTGTTGTGAAAATCTGCAGGTAACTCGTCCTCCAGTCCCTGCAGGCAGGTCCTTGCACTCAACTGTAGATGACTCTTAAAAATCACGTTCAACTGTTGAACTACTACAGTCCAGAACTGCTGGATGATATGACAGCTCCACAAACAATGAATAAGTGACCCAACAGCAAATTGACATTTAATACAGCGCTCAGATAAAGTTGGGTTCATTCTGTGTCTGTCTTCAGGGGTGACATAGAGCCTATGTAATATTTTGAATGGCCTTTCCCAAGCAGAATTAGACACCAAGACCCTAGAGGGGTGGGTGCACAGGGCATCCCAGTCATCAGGCTCTTTTGTACCCAGGTCAGAGTCCCATTTACCTTTTACTCTAACAGAGTTATCTACATTGAGATTACATAGAATCTTATAGAGCTTCTGAGTGAAAGCTTTAGGCTACACACCATCTACCAAAAGGGATTCTATTGGTGAGATAGCAGGGCCACCACTGGAATCTTTCAAGCCACGTTGAATAAAGCTTCAAACCTGAAGGAATTTAACAAAATCCTTATCGGTGACCCCAAACTTACTTCTCACTTGCTGGAATGTTAGAATTGAGTCCTCCTGAATCAAGTCCCCAACGACTTTGATACCCTTGAGCTTCCAATCCGCGAGACCGCCCTGAAGTCCAGGGTGAAAGTCCAGGGTGAAAGTCCAGGTTCTTTTGAATAGGGGTTAATAAAGAGAAACAGTTACTGTACCCTTCCAATTTCCTGACTTTACGCCACATGTTCAGCATATTCTTTAAAAGTAGATTGTCCTTTGTCAGAGTCGTAACTCTGCCCGGAGAGATATATAACAAATTCTGCAAAGGGATCCTACCTAGAGAAGCTGATTCACCGCTGAGCCGTATAGAATCCGGGTCACCTTTGAACCATTCCAAAAGAAACTTAAACTGTGCAGCCCACATGTAATATGATAACAATGGTGCTGTTAAACAATGGGCCACCACGTTTAACAGGAAGACATAGAAAACTGTATCTTAACCTGGGTCTCTTTTTACGCCAGATAAATGATATAATAGCACTATTCAATTTACCTACCTAGATATAAGAATCCTGCTGGAGACCAGCGAAATGGTTGCGAAATGTTAGGGTCCAGTGTCTGTGAGTCACAGAGCGGCATGGCTTCACTTTTAGAAAAAATTATTCTATAGCCAGAAAAAGGGCCATAATTATTAATTAGTTCTGTCACTTTAGGGATGGACTGTGCAGGAGAGCTTAAAAAAATCAACACATCATCAGCGTACAGCGAAATTTTATGCTCATGATTATTTAGCGAGATTCCTCTAATAGTGGTGTCTTGTCTAATGGCAGTAGCTAGAGGCTCCATAGCTAGCGCAAATAAAAGTGGGCTTAGGGGGCAGCCCTGCCTAGTACCCCGTTCAACCTTAAAATTACTAGACCTTAGCCCATTTGTGATTACAGCTGAAAGGGGTGAAGTGTACAAGATCTGAATCCATCTAATAAACTCCTCTCCAAAGCCAACATTTTTGAGTGTGAAAAACAAATAGGGCCATTCCAGCCTGTCAAACGCTTTTTCTGCATCAAGAGAAATTACTAGAGATTCTGCATTGTACAGAGAGGAATGCTGAATAATGTTTAGCAGGCGTCTAACATTGTGTATATCTTCCACGTATAAAGCCAGTCTGGTCGTTATGAATGATAGTGGGAAGAACTTTTTCTAAACGCATGGCCAAAATTTTTGCAAGGAGCTTCAAATCTAGATTTAAAACAGATATCGGCCTGTATGAAGAGCACTCCTCAGAGGATTTCCCCTTTTTTAGTACCAAAGAGATATTAGCCTCCATAAGAGATGGAGGAAGAGCCCCAGTCGCAAATGAGAATTGCAGCACATCCAATAAAGGATTGACTAAGATTGTATTAAACTTTTTATAAAATTCTGCACTGAAGCCATCAGGACCTGGGGCTTTGTTGTTGGGGAGTAGCTGGATACAATTCTTAATTTCACTCAAGGTTATTGGTTTACTTTGATCCCCTGTAATTTTTGGTAAGTCCACCTTTGCTGGACCTTGGTTTCGAAGGAGATTAGCCAAGTATCGGTTAGGTTTGTTGGCATACTCATACATCCTTTGTCTCATTAAAAATACATAGATTTTTCGGCCTTCTTTGTTAGTACACTCTCCAGTGCCGCCTTAACCACATGTATATCATTTCTGAGTTCATCTGATGGGGATAGGTTGTATTTAGTTTGAAGTTCGTGTAGTTCTAGCTAGAGTTTCCTTTGCTCTGCTCTGCTGTTCTTATTAAGTTTAGCAGTGTAAGATATAATGAGCCCACGCACATAAGCTTTCATAGTATCCCATAGCAAACCAGGTGAAACATCAGGAGTTTTATTCTCTTTAAAAAAAACTGCACTTTTAGGAATTTCTCAAAATTGGGGTCATGGTTCAGAAATGCGCCGTATCTCCAGGGTCGGCTTTGACATGCAGGATTCAAATTATTTAAGGTTATATAAATGGGTGCATGATCTGATATAATAATGTCTCCAATAGTGCAGCTCTTAACGTTACTCAATGAAATTTTAGGGGTGAAAACAAAGTCAGTTCTGCTGGATGTTTTGTGTACACCAGAATAAAATGTAAATGCTTTATCGTTAGGATGTAAAACACGCCAGGTATCCACTAGATTAAGTTCGTCACAGGTGTCTACTATGGCTCTAGCTCTTGTAGACATTGAATTTTGTACTGATGGCAATTTGTCTATTGCTGAGGAGAAATAGCAATTAAAATCACCTGCAATGACTGTATTTTCATTAATCGAATCAGCAAACAAAGAAAACACTTGCGAGACAAAGTCATTAGAATGGACTGGGGAAAAATAAATATTCAAAAACGACACCAGTTGGCCATGTAGACGACCCCTTAGCATGGCATATCTACCCGATTTATCAAAAATAGTTTGGACGTCAGATAAAGGTAGATGCTTATGTATTAGAATGGCGACACCCCTGCTCTTACTAGTAAAAGATGAGCTAAACACCTGCCCCACCCAGTCACGCTTCAACTTTAAGTGCTCACTAGTGGTTAGGTGCATTTCTTGCAGGAGAGCTATGTGAACATGTTCTTTTTTTAGTTAACTTAAAATCTTTTTCCGCTTAATAGGATTATGTATACCCCCCACGTTCCAGCTGCACATTTTCAGTGTAGGTCTGTCACTGGCCATCATGAGTTACGAAAACCATACTGACACCTTGTGTATAAAAATACTGAAAGCAACCAGAGCTCCCTGAAGCTAAACCAAAAAGCAAAACATAAAAAGAAGATGAAAACACTGCTTTGCAAACATTTAGACCACTGATGGGGTCTATTACACCCATCAGTGGTGCGAGCTAACCTCCCTACTCAAATAGAGGAGGATGCTGGACCAGCTACTGAATTCTTTTCGAAACCTTGAATTAGTAACACACCTCAACCGCTGGCCCGCAGCTCAGATCAGAGAAGAAAAATGATTACGAAGTCATCAACGAGCTTGTAATCAACTGCAAATGTATAACAATGAGGAGAAAACAAAAATGAAACAAAGAAAAAGGATCCATAGTCAAGTGTATAGATCATGTAACTAAAATATCCATATAGCACAGATAGAGACATAAACAAATCTCCTAACACAACAGAAATTTAAAATGAAAAAATAAATAACTAAATGAAGTAAGAATAATAATAAAAAAATAAAAAAAGGGTTAGGAGGTGCCAGTCAACCAGTCTCAGGTCTATAGAAAATTTTATGCTCTCCCACTCCTCTAACAGACAAACCTGACATTTGCAGAGAAGATCAGTAGATGATCACGGCAGCGTGAGAGCTGGAGAAACAAAAACTCTCACTTATCAGGGAGCGTGGAGGGAGATCCTCCGCGCCGTGACTCTTTATCCAAGAAGGCAGACACTTCTTTAGGATGTTTAAAGACATTTTCCTGCCCGTTGTGTTTGATCCTGAGCACGGCTGGGTACATCATGGTGAAGACGATCCCCCTCTCCTTCAGCTGTTGTTTCACCGCGTAATATTCCTGAAGTTTCCGTATGATGGCCGCGGAAAAATCGTCAAAGATCATGATTGGGGCGCCGTTGTATGCCAGGGACTGTGCTTTCCTTGCCGCTTGCATGATCCGGACTTTATCTTGGAAGTTGTGGAGCTTAAGGATGACAGCCCGGGGCCGCTGACCGGGGGGTGGATGACGTGTGAGGGCTCGATGACAACGATCCACCTTAACAGATCCTCCTTTTGCGTTAATCTCCAATAGCTCCGGTAACCAGGTCTTGAAGCAACAGGGTTAGTGCCTTCACTGCCTTCAGGGAGCCCGACGACACATATGTTACACCGCCGGCTCCTGTTCTCCAGGTTGCCGATCCTATCCAAGGCCGTCTCCAGCTTGCTCTCGACCTCGAGAGCTTCGTGGTGAAGGTTGCCGTAGCGTCTTCGGAGTTTGAGATGCGGCCTTCAGCCTCTGTCATTCGTGTGTTTAGCGAGGCAATTTCATATAAGCAGGCATCGAGTTTCTGCAGAACCGGGTCGATCTTTTTATCAAAGGAATCTTCTACACCTTCACGCACTTTAGCAGATATTCGTTCCACCAAGCTGTCGGCGTCAACTTGCCCTAGCATTGGCCGCGCGCGATTGACTCCGGGCTGATTTAGCCGCAAATTAAGCTTTTTCTGAGTACCAGGCATTTTTAAACTTATAAACTCCGACGTCTGCTCATCGTGACAATGTTCTTTCCTCTTTTTGGCCAACAAAAAAAATAAGGATATCGAGATGCGGGAGCACAAACTATGAGCTGCTACTCCGCCATTTGCGTCACGTGACCCCCGAGTATGCTGTACTTATTGTGAGTATCCAGCACTTAAACATAGTTGTCCTATGTTACTTAATTTTATTAAATGTAAAAGATTTGTTGTAACCTAATTTTGATACAACTAGAATCCTACAACAATCACTAACCACACACATCAATTTCTAAAAAAAATGTACTGTAATAATTACACCTAAAAATTGATCTTTAAAGAGAAATAAGAAATAATAATGCCCCAAAACCTTGCACTGACAATACATTTGAGTTGATTCAGCAGGTATGCTTATTGGCAAATGGCAAAAAGTCATTCAACCAACCTTGGGTATTGGACAGATTTGCTGAACAGTAGGTATTGCTACAGAACAAACTTTACTCGCATCGCAACGTGCCTTTCGCACCGCTTGACAACCGTTGGCCTAAGCCCCCGACATCTTTGGCCAGCTCGGGTTCTACCCGCTAGCGTCATCAGCTTCAACATCAGCCGGCACGAATGAGTCAAATGGCACGGTGCGATGTGAGTAAAACAGTCTGCTGTATAGCAAAATCCAAAATGAAGAATATGGCTTAGAGAGCTGTAACTGCAAGCTCAGATGATATTATTCCTGTGGACTGAGTGCGGAACAAATCGCTGCAGGGAACCAATCACCGGTAAACTATTTGCTTATTTTGAAAGACGAAATTCACCTAAAAGTGAAGAAGATTAATAAAGTTTGCAACAGGAACTTACAGTTTGCGGTGGAGATATAAAACTTGTGCGAACATTACCCCTAAAAAGCAAGCACATAAACCTGGTGCTGAATCACAGCAACACAGCAAAACATTAAGTGGAAGGGGAAAATATGTACTCACCACATCAGTGTACCAAGCACAAGACCCACGATAACGACAATAACAACGGCCACCAATGATGAAGCAAAGTCCAGCAGTACCTGAATTCATTCAGGTATATCCCTCACAGGAAAAGCGCTAAATTGCTGAGAACTGATCTGTGCATGTCTGACTGTTCAAAAAAGCTGCGATACTGCTGTTAAAAAAAACAGTAGTTCCATATACTTGGTTTGACTTTGTGAATTAAATGCAGATAAACCAAGTTGGGCTGCTTTTCGGACCCTAAAGTACAAGTAACTTGTGTAAAACAAGTGTTCATAACAAGCTGTTAAAAACTGAATTAGGTTAACTCTGAATTGTGTAATGTGTAATTGTTATGAGTGTACATTAACGGAATCTGGTTAGTACCTGTAGATCTACCAACAGTTGTTCCTCATAATATGGCAAGAGCAAAGACCTTCAATCTCCCAGTTTCAGATGTGAGGCAGATAGAACAGTTACAGCAAGAAAGAAGCTATAAACAAGAACTCACTCCAGTCTCAACAAAATATCTGGCATGAGTGCATGTGCTGGCAGTGACTGCACCATTAAATGAAAAAAGTCAGAGGAGCTTGGAGAGTGTCCAAGGAATGGTTACAAGAGCCTGCTAGTCTTAAATATGAGAGGAGATTTGACTCATTTTTGCATAAACAGATTGGTGGGTTAGAGTTGTTGGTGTTTGTGTGTGTGTGTGTGTGTGTGTGTGTGTGTGTGTCTCTGAATCTGTTCAGTCTCGGCCTTAACTGCTCTGGCCGCAGTCATAATACACCACCGACCTCCACACTCTAGTCATCCAAGTCTTCTTCCCCATGAGAGCTGACATACTCTGGTCTATCGAACCCACTGAACCTCAGTAGAGCGCTCTCATATACTATTGCATCTGAGGGCAGGCAGACTATCTCTGCACTGTGTCTCAAGGCTTTGTTCCGGGTTAGTGGCTATCTGACAATTTGAAAGGTTGGATCAGAGAAACATGGTTCCTCTCCTCGTTCACAGCGCTCACAGCGAGGAGAGGAACCATAAGATGATAATCTGCAGGGACAGCTTTGGCAAAGTGGTTTTCTGATGTACTCCAGTGAGCTGACACTGGCAGTAATAGGTAAAAGATTGAACATTTCAGGAAAAAAAATGTATTTTCTGTTTTCAGACTCTGTAATGAAACTTATTTTAGGTACTTCAGTGTATTATTTAGCCCCATCATTGTTTTTAGCAGTAAACAAATCTGAGTTGCTTGGTTGTGTGGAGCATAGAAACAATGTCTCAAAATCATGATTCAGAGTTTGCATGTTCTCCTCTCTCAGGCCAAAGAAATGCACATTGGGGTTAAGTTAAATGAAAACTCTGAATTGATCCTGAATTGAGCCGCTTGAGAAAGACTCCAGCTCCTCACAATTTCCCAAAAGAAAGTGTTGTAGATGGAAGGAAGGATGGATTAGGGTGGTCACTTTCTCCAAAAGTCTACTTCAAATGTCTAAGTCTAATTCAAATCATTTAGAACGTATGTAGTATGTAGAACACTTTGTACAAGTTAACTAAGTAAAACTAAGTAGATGTTACATCATTATTTTTTGTGTGTACAGTGGATATTTTCTGTTTTATCATGAATCTGTGATGGTATACATACATAACATACAAGATACATAATTTACTGTGACAACTTTTACACAAGCCCCCTTCTCTTCTGCCACCTAGGCCAGCAGGGGTTTGGGTCCTGTGGGATTTACTGGCAAGGGAGAGTTGGTGTTCCAGCCACCACAGAAAATCCCCTAAATAAAAGGTCCCCAAGAGACTCCATTCGCTGGATAAGAGTGGTGAGTCAGTGCTCCACTGAAAGAAGGCAGAGGATGGGCAACATCAAAGGTTCCCTGTCCCCAGACCAACCTGAAACCCAGAAGAATCTGAAACCCCTCCACATTTCGCATTTCAGATGCTTTGGTGTCATTATTGTTCACTCAGGAGGACAGTTTGGCTTGTGTCCTTGTTCAACCCAAGTCAACTGTGGCCACCACGACACGCACGGGCCAAGCTCGGCCCTGTCTGGCCCCGCTTGTGGTACTAGTTATTTTCAGCACCATCCCAGTGCAGCTCGGGGTATGGTGCCACCACAACGTGTGGAGCAACCGAATCAGAGAGGGTCCCCCATCTCCCGTACGAAGTCAAATTTAGTATTGGTCAATTGGTCAATGTGCAAAGTTACAGTTCACTTCCTGTTTAAAATGACTGACTTCTTGTTGGGTCAAGCTCATGTTCCTAAACATGTTCAGGGCAGTTCCCTTGTCTCACATATCAAGTTTTTGTTTTTGTTTTTTCGGATCTGTCAATGTACAGCAAAGTAAAAAATCACTTCCTGTGTTGGATGTTCCACTTCCTGTAGCAAGGTTATCCCTTGCAGACATATTCAGGGTGGGTCTCTGGTGTTATGTATGAAGTTTTAGGTGGTTATGATAGGTGGATAAGTCCTGTTAGAGCAGCATTAGAGCAGTCTTTTTTTTAACTGTACCAGGGGGCACTGTATCAAATTTGACTGTTTTTGCATAGACGTCTTCAGCATTGGCCCATTATCAATCATAGCAAGTTTTGTCCAGATTGGAAATTCCATCACGAATTTATAAAAGTTTCGTTGTCTGTGGCAAAAAAAATCAGAATTTTCTTGAAATTTGATGCCCCCTAGCTCCAATAACTTTAGATCCTGAACTTGTCCACAGTGACCTCACCAAGTTTGAAGGTGAACGCACTAATGCTCTAGGACAAGTTTGTTCAAATACCAGAGGTGCAAAATCACCAAAATCGGCACTGAGTCGCCATTCAACTCAAAATGGCTGTCTTCGTGTTGGGTTTAGACCATAGGTCTTCATTGAGCTTCAGTAGCCACTGGAATCAGTCAACGTACAGCAAAGTTACAGTTCACTTCCTGTTTAAAATGGCTGACTTCCTGTTGGGTCATGGCCATATCTGTAAACATGTTCAATTTACTTCCCTTGTCTTACATATGAAGTTTCATTCACATCAGTCAACATACAACAAAGTTACAATTCACTTCCTGTTTAAAATGGCCCATTCAGTGAAGTTAATAGCACTGTCCCATTTAAGGTACTGGGTCCTCCGAAGTGCACGGCCGATGAAGTCATGTCCTCTGTTGACCGGGCACTCCGAAGGACCCAGAAGTCAGGCGCTGCGAAATGAGACAGTCCAGTCTTTGACAAATCAGAGAACACTAATTTTGAGTAAACAGGTGGACTGATGAAAAAGATTTTCAGTAGTCAGTGAATGATGCAGATTTTTATTTTTTTATTTTTTTGATATGTTTGAGCAGGGTTTTATTTATCTCCATCTGATAGAATATATCATAACAATACAACTAACCCTTACTAACCGTAAATTAAATAACCATTTACTGAAGAATACATTTTCTGTCTCTCAAATCTGCATATAGTATTGTTTTATATCTTTTGTGTAACAAAATCTAAACCACTTTCATTAAGTGTATACCAGGGTAAGGCAGTGTATATGGGTATCTAATAATGTTATTTGCTGATCTTCACAGTTTAGTGTAAAATCTTGAAATTATATATGTTGTGATAAAAAATTAGCTCATCTACTCTCTGGTCAAACAAGAGCTGTCTCTCCACCACTCGAAGCTTGTTGTGAGCCTTAGAGAGTATCATCATACTGAACACCTCATACAGCTGCAACTCTGGGTCAGATTTCACTACCAGACCACACCCCCTGCACAGCTCCCCACTCTCCCTCCCTCAACCCACTTCTTGACATTTTTTTAAATCAGGGCAGTTTTAGCCTCAAAGGAGGGGGTTTACCCTATAATGAAAAAATAATTAAGGCCTGAAAAAGAAAAAAAAGAAAAGAAACGAATGTTGAAAACGTATCATACTGCACTAGCAGCTGTCTGAAAAATAAAATCCATAATTTGCAGTAATCGTTAATAATCAGTTGAATAATCGGTCATCAATTGCTAATTTTTTAAAAAGGGAAAAGCTAAAAATCAGCCATCCAACCTCTTAGTTAGTCTAGCTGTACTTAGCTAAATTGGCATATTATGTTGATGAGCTATTAAATTAGTTTTTCTTATTTTCTTCATCAACACTGCAGAAAAGCTGATCTGCAGGCATCTCCAGGATTAGAGACAGAAGACTGCTGCAGTAATAATGAACAAGTCCACGTGTACAATTTCATTAGCGGTTCTACACGGGGGCCAGGGTGGGCCAGGGCCCCTGTAGAAATGCTCCTGGCCCCTGCTATGGCCCCTGCGCTGAACAGCCAATGATTTAAATATGAATTTCTTATCGTGACATCCGCTGGCTCGAAGACCGGAACTATCGCGAGTATGCGACATGTGTCCCAACACACATGTCGCACTCACACCACACTGCACCACATACGCATGCACGCCGCAACCTGAAGACCTGCAGACTTCTGTTCTGTTGTTGTGGGAGTTAAGCCCTGAATGGACTGCAAAGAGGTTAAGGTAAGGAAAACAATTTACTTTGCAAGGTCATTGTTTACTGTTGTTCTTAACTACAATCATATAAACCGCTTTTGATTGCACTTATCACGCACTGGTCTTATATTTGTGAATTAGCAAAGCCATTTAACTCTAAATATGTCACTCTTGTTCATCAAGTACCTTCATCTCTCTTAAAAAAGTTCACTGCAGCAATGTGTAACTAAATATATTTGAAATGGAAGAAATAACCGACATGAATTAGCTTGTGTAATGAAAATGTTTGAATGGCTTGTGAGACGTAGAGGTTTACAATCCTCCGTTTTCTTTTTAGTAGACTAGGTTATCATCATGAAAAATCATCATGTTCTTGTTTGGCCCTGTTAAAAAGAAGCAACACAGAGAGAATGAGGGAGATGCAGAGTGTGAGCAGGAGGAGAGAGAGGATTCAGAGGAAGTTATGGAGAGAGAGACAGAGATGGAAGTTGGAGGGATGACAGGTGCACCTGAAAGGCAGCAGGCAGCAGGCATGTCATGTAGGCCTAATGCACCATCAAGTTTGTGGTGATGATGATGATGATTGTGAGTGACACACACACAGTGAGTGAGTTTTGAGTATCTCTAAACAGTGTGATGCTGCCACACAGTCGGTGGCAAAACGGCCAAGGAAGCTAAGCTCCAGACTCCGTCAATACCACATACTAAGCACAGTTGGTCAGAGGGAGCTAGAATGTGAGTGTGAAAGAGTGTGAAAGAAACATTTCAGTTTTTTTTATCCTGTCATCGATTGCATGCTTAGTGAATTAATTTCTCAAAGACTACTTGGGAGTTGACGTGTAGTGTCCAATCACTCAATCCTAAGAGTGATGCATTTTTAAGGGACACCACTTTGTTTGAGTTTGAACGGTTGTATGATGCCAATATTGATGATCTGGGCCATGAGCGTCATCAATTTAAGAGACTACTGGAAAGAAAAGTACAGGGTGGTGTGATGGAGAAGCCATCAGAAGCCACAGTAGAATTGACATGTTTCATTGAGACATATAAGGAAGTTTTTTTGGAGCTCTTCAGACTGCAAGATAGCAGTAGCACTCCCAGTGAGTTTTTCTACAGTGAAATTAGTGAAGACCTACCTCCAGTCCACCATGAATGAGGAGCGTCGAAGCAATCTGGGGGTGCTCAGTATTGAATCAACAAGGTCCGTTTTGCAAGGAGTCACAGTCGGAGAGTATTGTTGTTGTAATGTTTCAAGCAAGTGCTTTATGGGATTTTGAGACCACTCACAGTCACAATATGTCAATTTCTTTTTGCTTTCTATTTTCTCCCTTACTAGAGTAATATGATTGTGTCATTTAAACAGATTTTGTGACCACTGTATGTGAATTTCTTTTTTCTTTCTATTTTTCCCCCTTACTAGAGTGAAATGATGACACTGTGATTTTTTTTTTTTTTTTTTGATGTTCAGACCACTCGGACCACTTCAGACCACTCACTGTATGTGAATTTCATTTTTCTTCTTCTTACTACAGTGGGATGATGATTGTGTGATTGTTGAATAATAGTGTGTTAGAGTGTGATAAAATATAATCAAAAAATATGAAGTGTTGACCTTTTTTTGCCGTTATATGTGCCCCCTAAAAACACACTGGCCCCACCTCGGCCCCCCTGGTAATTTTGATCTAGAACCGCCATTGTATGATTTCATTCCTGATTGCACTCAGTTACTCTCTTACCCAGCTGTCACACCTTCAGTGATTCAGCTGCAGCATTTAACCCGAGCAACTGAACCACAGTGACAGTCATTATAATAGCATTATAATGTCAGCCATGACTTATAGGCTGGATCACAACAATGTGTAAAGCACTATTCATCATTTCATACCCTTGTAAGCACACACAAAGTAAATGTGAGTTGCAAATGGCTGATAATGTGTATGTGTATGGTGATATGATAAGATAGGACAGGAAGATAGCAGATGGGCCACATGGTTGGTGTAGTGGTTAGCACTCTTGCCTTTGCAGCAAGAACACCCCAGTTTGCGACCTGGACAGAACGAGGATCTCCCTGTGGGCCTGGTGCCTAATCCCAGCTGACATAGGGCGATCTGCATGTTTTTAGACAGTGGGAGGAAACTGGAAAACCCGGAGAAAACACACAGACACACAAGGAGAACATGCAAACTCCATGCAGAAAGGCCCTTGTTTCAACCAGGTCACAAAACCGGGTCATCTTCCTGCAAAGGCAAAAGTGCTAACCACTATGCCAACTGTGAAGCCCCTAAACAATTAACCTTTATGTACACCTGACTTTCTGATGAGAAGTTCATCATTCCTGTGGATTAATGCCCTGGTTTTTATTCTAAGTCTTCTCCACTGAAAAGACCCATTTGAGAACAGTTCCTAGTGAGAGATAAATCCCATGTGAAAATTGAGTGCAGCTTTCCAGGACACAGATCTGGAAGCTATTATTTGTGCCTGTGCAGCACATTAGATAAAAAGCTCTTGACATTTTATAGAATACATGTAAAACACAGAGCATGTGACATATTATTAACACTTGAAATATAATCAATTAGAATCAAAAGTCTTGCCTGATGTGTCCCAACATTACTGACGCAGTGTTATGGGTCATTTTTACTGTGTCTGTTGTGACTGTATTATATGACTCTTGCGTCATCTGTTGTAATGGCATGCAAAACAAACACTGGTTAACCACAGCAGGAGATAGTGGCATTTCACTCATTCCACTTATGAAAGTGCTGGGAAGAATGCTAACCATAATTACGCTGATAATGAAAGTGTACTGACCAAGCAACCCACAAAAAAATGTTCACAAACATACAGAATATTCCATGTATCCTTAAATTATTCTGTAGACTTAGTAATAAAGGCTTAAAGCAATAGTTCAGTTTTTCTGTGTATTTTTCTAAGTGTATTTGTATGAAGTTTAGGTACAAAGTCAACCCTGACTGTGCCGTGTGTGCCCGTACACTGAGAATGAGCCGAAGAAAAAAAAATGTTTCTTACTTAAAGAAAGGCTCACTTCACAAAATTAACATAAGCTTAAGTGTACAATCTCTTCAAAATAGAAATGCTTTATTTTGCTGTTATACAGCCTTTACCAAGCATAAGCTGATGTTTGTTAACCTTTCCTGCACCAGTGTTCATAGAGGAAAATTTGTAATTTCTTTTTTATGAGGGACATGGGAGCTGCTGCTCTACTGATGCCTTGTTTGGAAAGATTGCGTCACTGAGGTGAAATCCACCACCACCTAAGTCACAAAATAACAGATGTGAACTTGCAGACAGAGGCAGCAGTGGATTAACAACTCCTTTGAGCTGTGATGTGAAATTACTGATTTTCTGTGAGGTATTTGGTGCAGGAAAGTGAGTGTTTAGTTTTTGCTCAGAAAAAAGCTGCCTAATGGCAACATGAGGCAGTAAGCAGTAATGTAAAGATATCACAGAATTAAAGCTGAACAATAATCATTTAAAACTATATCATGATATTCCACAGTAACATAGCAATAACATTTCTGATGATATTTTACATACAGACATACAGTGATTTCAAAATAAAGATGGTTGATCTGATGCGTAATCGAATACAACTGACAGTTACAAAAATACATATTTATGATGTAAAATTAATCTATAAATATCAAAACAAACATTTAAGTTAAAGGGCAGCAAGTTTGAGTTCTCTGCTGTAGAACATCACCATAGCGATCAGTGGATACGATTGTCTGGGGAAAATGCAGGGGGTTTACAACAGAGAACGACTTCACTGATACTGATTTCATCATGTGTGAATAACTTGTAAGACAATACTACACATCCAGCACTATGGGTCAGTGCCTCATAAAATCACACTTCAATACACAGCACCATTTCTTCAGTAAAAAATATGTGGGAAAATTATTATCAAGTTTTAAAGTAATCAATATTTCTGTAAGGCTGAACAATAAGGTTAATAAATAACATCTGGATATTTTTAGGTTATATTCCCATATGTGAAATATAAGGGGATATAAAGCTGCACACAGGTTGTTTTCCTGGACTCATGAAAAGACAATACACTGTAAATACACTCTAAAGTAAAATATCTACTTTTTTCCTAGTTTATTTCTTTAGCTCCTATAATTATGGCCATTCTGCTATAACACAAATAAATAGGTCAGTATATAATATATAATTTGTTTTACACATTTATTCAATATAATATACATGAATATGATGATAATCAATGCAATAGCCTTTAAAACCAGTCATCACAGATCATGATGTGATGATATCCAAAATCTAAGACCATATCTTGTCTTACTTTGCGATATATGTATAAAACAGTAATTTATTGCTCAGCCCTAGTTGAAAACACAATGGGTATGACTGATTCTTCACATCAGATGTTCTATGCTCTCTGAACAGAGATACAAATCTGAAGGCATCATTGTTGGACACACTGTAACAGCAAGGGTCACGTCAGATGGGTTCAGCTCACACATCTGGCTGCTCTTACTGTTATGAAACTGATCTGGCCACAGTGGGCAGACAATAAAAATGCTGCAGATGCAGTCTAACTTATTATTCTGAGGCAGTGGTTCCCAAATCCAATTGTAAATATACAATACTGACTAGTATTGACCATTAGTGTGCTAATACCTTTGACCTTTGAGAAGCCCATCTTTCCCTGTCACTCTCTGTCTACAACACCATAAAAGTTCTGTAATTCTAAGTAGGTCATTGTTGTTAAGAATGCACACATCTCTCTCTCTCTCTCTCTCTCTCTCTCTCTTTATTTCACAAAGGTAAAATCTGTATGCCTGGAACATATTTAGAATATGTTTATATACGATAACATGGGACCAGAGGTTGCTATGGTGCCCAAGTCCACCAGCACAGACTGAATGTAACAGCTGGAAACTTGTTGAAAAGAAATGAGACTATTTGAGAGATCTTCTTTCTCAGCTTAGTATATGATGTCCTAAATCAAGAAGACTTACATTCCAGAAATGATGGAGTCCAAAGAAGACAGACAATGTCTGCATAAAAATAGATAGTAGTATAGAACAAAAAAGCTTCAACTTTAGGGTAACTGCTTGGTGTTATCTCTGAAAACATCGTGCACAGTAGCAGCTTTGTGCTGTGGTATCCAGTAGTAACAGTATTGGGGTTAATCATAGGTTTAGGATTGGAAAGCTGTTCAGACGGCTGCTTTTATACTTGGCTCTGCTCCTCATGAGCTTGAAATAGCCGTAAAGTGAAGAACCAGAAGAAAGGCTTGGTTCTTTGACATGATGGTTCACGCAGTACAACTGTTGCACAGGAAACCTTGGAGTCTTTAATTAATGAGGTTTGCTGTATATTACAATTAGCTCGCAAGATTTAATGTGCTAGACATTTATTGTACTATATTTTACCATATGGACTGGTGATTTAGAGGATTTTTTTTCCTTGTTGTAGGGCTGGTAAGTGGTATTTTTATGGTTAGACAATGTACTGCATTTATGAAGTATACACTGTATTTAATATATGTGTATTGGTATTATTGGACACTCTAAATTGCCCATAGCTGTGAATGTGAGAGTGAATTGTTGTCTGTCTCTATGTGGCCCTGTGATGACTGGTGATCTGTCCAGGGTGTACCCCACCTCTCACCCTATGTCAGCTGGAGTTAGGCACCAGCGCCATAATACAGGTGGGTGATATTGGCAAAAAATAATATCTCGATTTTATTGTGACTTTATTTTGAGTTATAACTTATTAACTTTTTCTTACAGACTATATCAATGGATACATTAAAGGAAACAACTCTTAATTATTGTCTTTACACTTAGGGATTCAAGTAAATGTTCTATTCAGGACTGTACAAAAATCACACAAAAAGTATGCTCCATATTATCATTTTTCAGTCAAATAGAGAAGCATTCTATTACAGTTATAGTAATAGAATGCTATTACTATAACTGTATTAGGACTGTCAGTTTTTCCAAAAAATTAAGTTTCAACTAATTTACAATGACCCGTAATTCATTCAAATAGTTCAATTAATTCAAACCCCAACACTGCCACTACTCAAATATAATAATGTTACATCCAGTAGCCGTATATAAATGCAAACAGCTGAGTTTCTGATGATATTGGATAGAAACACAAGTCTTTCAGCTTGAATGGTTTTGAGTGCAATGGCAGAGCAATGGAAGCTGTGTGTTTGTACGCAGGTGTTTATATTATACGGCACTTTTCTTCAGAATGATACAGCAAGGGTTTGTTGAGTGGGCTTTGCAGGTTTACCGAGCATTTCTTGAGATGTGGGGGCTGACGATGTTTTCTCCACGTAGCTGCCTTAAGTGAAAGGGAAAGTGCTTGCGATTCAACAAGTGCTCATGTGACACTGAATCCTGCTGAATCCTGCTGCTCACAGCTGCAGCAAGGAGGACCTCTGCTGCACGCATTCACTGAGTATTGAGATAAAATAAACACTCCCTGAAAGGGAAAACACAGACAACAGCAACAAGCTTCAAAAGCTAAAATGTAATCTGTGTTGAGGCAAAAAGCCAAACTTAATTTCTGGTATTACTTGCCAGAAACACAAGTCTGTCAACCTGAAGGCTTGCATCACTATGATTATGGCCGCTGCTGCTGTAGTTGGAACTGAGGGGTACTACTTAAATAATCACATTTCAATTAAAAGACAGCCCTACTGAGAACCTGAAAAAACTACACTAGATTAAGTGTAGAGTATCTTTAAATATTTTTGATGCTTTATCTCACAACAACTAGAACCGCTCACTCCTTCACACCAAAGTCCATAGAGGAAATCAATCTGGACACAGGAGTTTTTAATCAGGAGTTTTTGATCTACTGGTGCTTCCATCAGTTCATATGTATTATTTTGGTGTTTGAAACCCTTCATTCTGATTAACATAAGAAACCTACACAAACCTATGAAATGAGACAGCAGTTGTCCAGTAGCTCCCACGTCCGCATGAGTTTAAAACAGAGTTTCTCAATAGAATCAGGAGCACAGAGCTAACAGTTTACAAAGCAACACAACTCAGTTTCCTGTCGGAAAAGGTTGTCAAACAGATAATGTGACAAACATAATCTTAAGATATCTTATAATTTAAGGCCTATAGGTTTCATGAAGTGAGTCTTTTCCAAGCATTTGTTTTTCCTAAAGTCTATGCTGGCAGCATGCCTCCATGTCTCAGGTTGGTTTTGGTTTGTGTCAGTACCTCATTCAACCACATTTCAAACAATCTGACCAATGCCTGTAAAGTTGTATAGATTTTAATATAATTTAGTAACAAATGTTTTATTTTAATTAATCTTGTTGTTTAGTTTTATTATATAATTTAGTAACAAATGTTTTATTTTAATTAATCTTGTTGTTTAGTTTTATTAAAGTCACATTCTGTAATGATCTATTGTCAAAGTCACATTACATTTAATGCATGACATTAAAGAAGAAACTTTGTTGTAGTTAAGCTTTGTTACTGTGTTTTTGAAAAATTAACTACAGCATTAGTCCGTGCAAAGCAAATGCGGATTTTCTCCTCTTCTCACATTATATAATTTACAAAATAGTGGCTAAAAACATGTGAAAGCAATTACAGCTGTGGAGGAAGGAATAATAAAGAAAGCAAACTGTTTCCCTCCAGTGTTCTGTTCAGGATTTTTTAGGTGTGTCTAAAAACCTCTACATGTTTGCTCAACTAATAAACAGATGGTTTGATAGTGGAACATTTATGATAATAATTTGTAACACTGGCAAACAGCGATGTGAGTGTTAATGTGTGGTAGTGTGTACAGACACACATACATGGCTTTAGTGGTGACCAAAGCAGGTGACTGTCGCTTCTCTACATGTTTGTTGTACAGGAGGTTTGACACCAGTATGTTTACATTAACATTCTGTACACACACTGACAGTGACACCCTTTGGTACCCACTAAAGCATATAAAGCTGTGTGAGTGTGTGTTTTGATCCTCCAGGTGACACGCTCTACAGCGTTTCAGAGCAGATGAAGTTGCTGAATTTAACATGACTTGAAACCTAATTTTTTAACACACAATCTGTTTTTTTTTTATCTTTCAAATTTGACAAGGTGGTTAGTAACACATTAAGAAAAGAGATATTTTCAGTTTACACAGTCTTTATGGTTTGGATCTCAACAATGGTTGGTGGACTGTGCCTTAGCTCTAACCCTCTCCTGTGAACTCAATATAGTATTTTGAGGATGATGTTAAAGAAAAAACAACATGCCTGAATGATGGCCTACATTTTTCACCTGGTTTTGTGCTGTGATCTATCTATTAAGTAATTTTATTATCTTCCCGGTGTTGGGATTTATTACACCCCATGGTTAAAATGGTAACACTACTCTCCTGCATTGTGACCTTGAGGAAGATCATGAACCCTCCAGCTGTTGAAGTGGAGTAACTTAACAATCATCAGAGACAGAATCAATGAGCAGCTTTACTATGGTGAATGACTGTGTGGATCTTAAACCTTCTCCCAGAGTAAGATCAATTGCATTTCCCTGAACAATTTACAGGTTAAAGTGATGAGCCACTTACTGCTGTTGGATGTGTTGCTGGATGTAATGTGGTCGTACATGCTGAGGGTAGGGCTTGACAGTGAGTTTCATCTGAGGAGCCATGTTGCTGGCTGGTGAGGGGGCAGAAGCGTAGCCACTGGGAGGCACTTGTTGAGGTATGGGCCGCTGGGGTACCACATTGTATCCATTATTGTGAGCAGTGGTGGGTTCATTCCCTGGTGGTGCTGGAAAGGGCTGCATAGATGCTGTCTTCTGTTCACATGCCTTCCCTTTAGAGCCAGGCTTACAGACACAGACCTGAGGCCTGAGGCACATTCCTCCATTCTGGCACTGAGGGATGCAGTTGGCTGTAACACAAAACCCAGACAGTGGAGATAGAGAAAAGGAAGAGAGAGAGAGAGAGACAGAGAGAGAGAGAGAGGAGGGGAACATGTGATAATGAGGTGACGTTCAAGTGTCATATCATGTCCATAACATGTTTACATGATTTTGGGTCAATATCAGTCTTAATGTTTCAACAGCACAAACTGGCTAAATTGATGAGTAAATCTAAATGATTGATTAAGTTAAAGGGAAAGGGAACTTGGCTTGTAACTGGAGGGTTGCCGGTTCAAATCCCCGACAGGTCAAAAACTGGAGCAAGTTACCCCATTACACCCTAATGATTTATTAATTGGACACTATATACTGGCCCAAGCCATGAGGTGTTCCTGGTGCATATGCATATGATCCACATTGGCGACCCCTAGAGAGCTTACTTTCTAAGTGAAAGGCAGATGTCAATATCACATTTGACTGTCAACATTAATGTTTTATGCTTCATTTTAGGAAAATATGGATTTCAGACCTGGATTTAGGACAACATATTTCATGTTTCCCCAAGGTACTGACACAAAGTCAGGGTTTACTGTATGGAGAACACACTGCTGGTTCACCACTGCACAGAAAACCAGCTTTAGACCAAATAAAACCAGGTTTTAGTCACTTAAATGTTCACAGTGAACAGCTGCTATGGTGCTATGTTGCTTTGTCTCACCATTAAAGAGTTTCTTCTGACTGGAGACCTACATTTGAGTTGTTTTGATAACTGCTTAATTCCTGTGCACCAAAGTCCATAGAGAAACGCTTTTTACATCACAGCACACAGGAATTTGTCAACCCACAACCTCCATCAGTATGTTTAAATGTGTTATTTTTGTAACTTCAGTGTTAAAAATATTTGATTTAGATTAATATCAGTCACACAAACTAAACAAAAGAAGGCAGCAGTAGACCAGCATCTACGGGATCCCCACAAGCTGAAAATGATTTTGTCTATGGTCTTTGGTGTGGGAGAGTGAATGGTTCACAAAGCAGTCTAAACTTCTGTTTTCAACAGGAAAAGACTGTCTAATACTTAAACAGACATAGATTTTATTAGGTGAGCATTTTAGTAAGTACCACCCAAATGGGATCACCTGAGTGAAACCCTGACCATGTCATACCAAAGATTCGAAAAATTGTACAGTGACCTATTATTTATATGGTGGATTCAACTATGAAGTTATAGTAGAGTGTGTGAAGCTCTATGTGTATGTTCTTCCACTGTGCAGGAGTAAAAACCCGTCATTAAACAAATCTCTCCAAGCAGATGATGATAGGGGCCTCCATTTATCAACTACAAAGGCTGCCTCACAGACAGCAAGCAGCCGTTTCCATTCTGTACTCTAACACACACACAAGGACACACATGTGCATGTTAGCACAGACACAGTATGTATCTCTATGGTGATCTCTATGTACTTCATGATTCAGGGAGCTGTGCTTTGATGATAAAATGAATATCAATCCATCATAATTTATCTTATATTATACAAATGGAAAACAAGAAAACAATACTGTGCCATCTTCCATTTAAGCTTTCTACTTCAATAGAATGACACTAAAATGAAGTAAATTATTAGCTGAGAATCATGTGACTATGGAGCTGTTCTATCCAAATGAAAAAAAGCACAGGGTGACTGAGATAGGCTGCAGCAATCAGCTAGTTCTTCATGTATATTATACAAATGGAAAACAAGAAAACAATACTGTGCCTCTTACAGCACAAAATTTATTTAGTGACGTGGATGTGGTGTCCCTTTTCAGTTTTATTTTTCTTCCATTTAAGCTTTCTACTTCAATAGAATGACACTAAAATGAAGTAAATTATTAGCTGAGAATCATGTGACTATGGAGCTGTTCTATCCAAATGAAAAAAAGCACAGGGTGACTGAGATAGGCTGCAGCAATCAGCTAGTTCTTCATGCCTCCTCAGCAAAATTATTCATAATATTCAACAGTATCTAAAGCTCTGCTTTATGCATCTGTGGGTTTATTTGTTTAATTAACATTTATTAAGCTTTAATACTATTTGTGCACCAGCAAAAGATGATCCAAAACGATGCTATCTGTAAACTTAAGTCCAGTAAAATTGACTTTCAGTAAGATTTAACATATATTTTGCATCTATAGATATGTATTTTTGCAGTTGTCTAAATTTTTCCATTTTTAATATAAGTCTCTGTACAGTACAAGAAGGAGTAAATTTAGCTTGAGCCAGCAGATCAGTCATCACTTAGTTTTCCCTTCATTAATCATTTCCATAAATCTCAAAGCCACAAATTAAATGAATAAGCACAGTGGAGAGGTGACGCACCCTGAGATACCACAGGGAGAAGGAGAGGGAGGAGCCTTCTCCGGCTGGCTACACACACACACAGGTTGGTGTTACTATGTTTGTGTGGATCCTCATAGACATAAATACATTCCCTTTACACTAACCTTAACTATCACAACTAAATGTCTAACCCTAACCCTTACCCTAAACCCAATTCTAACCCTAACCCTAAAACCCTCTGAGACTTAGGGCTTTAATTTTGTAGACCAGGCAGAGGCGCAGCGCAGCGCGGGTGCTCCACGCCGAGGGGGTGTGTCCAGGCACATTTTGCTAGTTCCGTGCACAGCGCAGGGGGCGCAGCCTGGAGCAAGTACTCTTCTATGTTCTTCTGAAAGTAGCAAAGAGACGGAGAGAAGGGGTCACTGGGTTTAACACAGTGGGAGGAAGTTATCACTATTGTTAATCGTTTGCCCTGACATACTGAGAACTGTTACCCAGTGTAAAAAACGGTTCAATGATGTAAGAAGAAGGGCCAAACAAAAGCTCTATGAGCACCGGAGGCAGACGGTGGCCATATGGCTGAATGCCATAAGATAGTGTGACGTCACTGTCATAAAGTGTGTGTGAATGGCCACTGTTAAAATATCAGTGAGCATACAGCCGCTGTCCGCTCATTATTAGACACAACAGGATGGACCTCCCATTCTCACTTCTACCTCCGTTCCTTGCTTTGTCTGGTGAGCCACTGATTCCATGGTCCCGCTGGTGCAAGTCCTTCCAGACATTTGTAACGGCTATTGGGCTAGCTGGTGCTAACAATGCTAGACTGAAAGCGATGCTGACTCACAGCCTGGGCAGCAAAGGACAGCGCATCTTCTGCACCCTGTTATGGTGCGACAGTCGCCGGGTGAGTCGGTCCACCACTACATCACCAATCTCCGGTGTTTGGCTGACCTCTGCAAGTTTAGCGGTTTAGAAGAGGAAATGATTCGGGACCAGCTAGCGGAGCACACCTCCAATCCCAAGCTGCAGGAGAAACTGTTAATGTCACCAGACGACCTGCTGCTGTCAAAGGTGGTGGAAATTTGACCCTGGGCTTCTCCATAACTGATAACACAGGTGCCACCATACTGACGGTGACCACACCCTGGCAACACCACTGGCCATCACTGTTCACTGGGCTGGGCTGCCTCACCCCCTTCAACCACCAGCCACTCACTGACCAGCCGTGCCCCCTGTCATCCAACCTCTGCGTCGACTGCCTCTCGCCCTACCCGACACCGTCACGGCTGAGTGTAAAGTAAAATATACAAATGATTAATGTATGCCTATCATACATAATTTGTGCTGGATATTTTATTTGGCATTAATAAAAAAAATTTAAGCAGCCTAAATTTGCGGATGTGGGTGTGGTCTAATCTCGCGCACATTTTAGACAATACTTTTCCAGTTCTCTGTGACAGCGCTTCGAAAGCATGGCAGAATAACAGAGCACCTCTAGTGAATCTCAAGTTCTTCTTTAAAAGAGGTACATTTACCGTCAAAAAATCAAGAAACCTGAAATCACACATTTGGAAGTCTTTTTCGCTTGTGTACGAGGGAAAATAGCTGCCTTTGCATGTTGTGATAAGTGCCAAAAGGTTCTGTCATACAACGGCCATAAATCAGGCACCTCAGGCCTAAATCGCCATGCATGTACTGTCTTGAAAGATCAACAAGTGTTGGAGATCAGAGGAAACAGCACAGAAGTGACAGATGCTCTAAAGGCAAAGACTAAAGGCAATGAAATGTGTTGATTTTGTTGCTGCGGACCTTCGTCCATATGACAGCATTGTTGGTCAGTTGACCCAACACAGTAGCCACAACAGGCAAATTCGATGTGAGAGAGATTCTGCCCCATCCAGCAACTGTGTCACATCATGTAGATGAGAGGGCACTCTCATTTAGAAGAGATGTTGTAGATGAACATAAGCGAGACAATTGGGAAATATGGATGTGCTGTGACAATAGATATTTGGACTGAAACATATTGCAAAACCTCGTTCCTGTCAGCCACTATACATTACATCAATTCAGACTACAACTTACAGTCTAGAGTGCTATTTTCTAAAAATATCCAGGCTTTATTATTTCATAATTTAAGAGTGTTTGGAATTGATTGTTCACTTTTGGGGAAAAAAATAGTGTTTGTCACAGATAGAGGAGCAAACATGGTGGCCTGCTTACGTGGATTTACAAGACTAAACTGTACTGCCCATGTACTGAATTCAGTTCTCTCGCCTGCAGTGATGGGCCAAGTCCCTGAAGCGGCCCAGCTTATCACCAACACGAAGAAACTGGTCAGCTATTTTAAACATTCTGGCCTGCAAGTCAAGCTGACAAAGTCTCTCAAACATTCAGTGGAGACAAGATGAAATTCAACTGTGGATATGCTGGATTCTGTCTCACAGCAGTATGATGGGGTCACAACAATTCTGATAATAACCAGTATGACAAAATAGGCTGCATCAATAAATACATCCTTGGATCCCTGGTGGCGTTTCTCAAACCCTTCAAAGATGCAAAGAATGACCTGGAGTCGAAAAAAATACGGCCTTAAGTGTGGCACTTGTTCTGCCTTGGTCCGTGAAGTTAAGAGAGCATTGTGAAGTGGCCAAGGCTGACCCCCTACTCAATGCCATAACATCTGCTTGTGCGCAACGCCTAGACAAACTGTTGTCACCAAGTAGCCTCATCCCAAATGGAATTAACATGCTCTGTAAAGTAGCAACTTTCCTGACTCCAAAACTGCGTCATCTTAGGATGATTGATACAAATGAAAGACAATGTGTGACTGAAGCTGTGAAAGAGCTGACTGAATAGTTGTTGGGTTTGATGTCCAAACTGGGGAAAATGCGGAGCCAAGTCCACCTAAAAAGGTGACTTCTCATGATTTTGAAGAATGGGAGAATGTCGGTGCTACGGGTGCTGACTTGCAGCCTTTAGATTCCGAGATAGAGGACTATTTGAAAGTCAAACTGGATGGATCCGAATCAGACCAACCCAAAGATATCCTCGTTGGTGGAAGAAGCATTCCCACACTTGCCATACTGGCACGGTATGTGCTATGCATTCCAGGCTCCAGGCACCATCCAACTGCATACTGGAGGAGAGACGCAGTACGCTGAAGCCCTCAACAGTGAACAACTTACTTTTTCTTTATGGTTATTCAAAGAACCCGATAGCCTAAGCAACAGTTGTTTTCATTTACCTGTATTTTGATTAAGCCTATTTTAATTTAGACATGCTGGTACTGAGTTTTTTTTATTATTATTATTATTCAAACAAGGTAGGCTATATTCAGTTTAACACTTGCACGGAGGCTCAAGCCCAAATAGTTTTAGGAATGTTCATGGCTAGCCTATTATAGGCCTATATATAGACCTATCGATTTTTTATTTTTGCCTATTGTCAATGCGTAATATGGGACTGTGTTTTGTAATCACATTTCAATTGTTTAAATGGCCTATAGGATATTCTAGTTAAGATATTCTTAAATTTTACAAATGTAGTAATGTCTGTTACTGAGGCCTGTTTAATGTTTTGTATGGCTGTTTTTGTATGGCCCATCTGGTCTCATTATCATTCATTGACACCTGCCTAAACGAACGCCTCGTCAAAACGCAGGGAACATCCACACCGCCCGCCCACAGAGTAGTAAAATTGATGTTAACACAATTTTTTTTCCATGAGTGATTTTGTGTATCTTTAATAATGAGTTGATTGCAGCCAAAAAAATGTGGCCACAAATGGCAGATGCAGCCTCTTTTTAAATGTCTCTTTCGTGAGGTCAAAGTGGCATCCACGGCAAAAAGCTATGTTGTGTAGCACGCAACATGCCACAAAGAATGCACTGACCTTCTGAGGGTTGTAAGTTAATGAACCACCTGAACGGTCCACACATCTGAAACGCATTTTAAGTACTCTAAATGTACGTTCGATGACTGACCTAGCACTACTGAAAACTACTAAAATCACGTTGCCTTCTTGTTGTGGGTGTGATGTATGGCATCATTAACCACGTTTGTCACCAGGCAATTCGAGTCACAAATCACCTGGATATTAATGGAGTGTACTCCCTTACGGGTCACATAAGTGATGGCTTGGGCATCTGGTGCGCACGTGTGCAGTGGATGGCTCCCAGTACCCCAGGGAATCCACATCTCAACAAGAAACCTTGCTTTGTTTCCAGCTGGCTCTCAGGTGTTGGAAATATTATGTGCTCATTTGCATGTCGGACTAGACTGGAAGACACTGCATGTATAGCCAAACTGACAGCGGTCTGACTGATCCCCGCCACCGAGGCCATGGTGTGCTGGAAAGACCCGGTGGTGAAGAAGGTCAGAGCCGCTGTCACCTTCACATGAAACAGGTAAATCCTTAAGACACCGAACATGACTTACATTTGAGTGTTTCTCTCTTTTTTCATTTCTTTTAAATTTTATGAGATGAGAGAAGCTGAATATATACTCACTATCTGATGCCGAGGCTGTTTGACTGAGAGAGATGTGAAGTTGTTAGTTTCAGTTTCAGCTGCGTTTCAGCTGCATTAATTAAATTCCATTACACCTGCCAATGTGGCACATTGTTTTAACATTAAGTAAACTTGATCAAAATATCTAAATTTTCACTAATTCAAAAAACAGCCAAGGATTTTGAAATACTGTAGTGACAGTTTCAATGTGATTTAATTAGTTTTTTAGCAAGTCAGGTTACCTTTTCCATGGTAGGAACACCTGTTCAGCAGAGGGCGCTGGTGGGTATAGGTCATCACTGATGCTGATGCCGGTCACATCACAGTAGAGACATCGCAGCAAATGTGTGATGCAATATAACACGGATGCCAACGACTGATGTTGTTTTCTGTAACTGTTCCTACAGAAATAAATTTTATGTGCTACACACAGAATGGCCACAATGTCATTCTGTGTAGGTAACACCAACCGCCTTTGACCTGACATCAGATGTGACAGGACAGTCATTATAGATATAAATGTATGTGCTGATTCAGATAACTATCTGAATCAGATAGTTTAATGTAACTACATTAAATAGTGGTTGTTGTGATTATTAATTGCACTGAAATGTGCCTGACATTCTGTAAACCTGCCTGTGAGGCTTTGGTGACGTGTGCACACTGTGCGCCAGTCAGCCAAATTACCACTAGACTGGCTGCGCTGCGCCTTGACTGGTCCACGAAATTAGAGCACTAGACCAGTTTGGAGCTGACCTGGTTTCAGCGCACCTTCAGCGCTGCCTTTTGGCACAAAATTGTCACTGTGTTAACTGAATCTGTCGACACCTCCCCCTTTTGCGCTGCCACACCCATCTCGGCATACCTCAGTCTACCAAATTGCCAAATTGGCTGCTGTTGCACCAGGTGAAATTACCACTGCGCGGGCTGTGTGCTATGCTGCACCATGAAATTAGAGCCCTTGGACTCTAGTTGCACTTCAGTTCGACAAATGGGGACTCGAGACTCGACTTGGACTTGACAATTATAATTAATTCTAATTATAATTACACCAATAGGTGTCAGTAGCAACATGGAATAAACTGAGAAGAACTATTAACACTGTTGCCTCACAGCAAAAAGATCCGGGTTAGCAACCCAGTCCCACTGTGGGCCTTTCTACATTGCATGTTCACCAAAATGTGCACATGGGTTTTCTCAGATTTCCTGCCACATTCCAAAAAGATGTGATTAAGTGGACTCCATATATTGACCATAGATGTGAATGTGAGAGTGAATGTCTCTGTATTTGGGTCCTGCGATGGACTGGCAACCAGGGGTGTCCCCTACTTTTCAGCCATTGTCACTTGGGATTGGAACTGGGAATGCTCATACATGACACTTGAGACTGCACACATACAATATGTCCTGATTTTCTCTTTATGCTAATTACGACATAGAAAAGCAATCATACATGGTCATTACAGCTTTGTAAAATAACAAAATTAATTGCAAACTAAGACTTTTCAAAGTCCTGTGTTTGTGTTACAAATGCCGCACCAGTTTATTGCTCTTTGTCCACATGAAAAATAGTCTCGGTTTCTTTTAATCATATTGGTGTTTTTTCCACAAGGAAGTGGCATTTTGGCAGCAGAGAAATGTTATTTTTTGAAAATGGATTCCAGAGTGGGAAAATCTCAAAATGTCACCCTTGCATTTTATGTCGACTACTATGTCATAGTTCCACCTCTCTCTCACACTTGCATTCGCTTGAGATAGTTTGGTCTGTTTGCTTTATGATGACTTTTATTTTATTTCTTTAGTTTCCTTGGCTTGGCATTTTGCTTTATTTAAAAAAAGTTTGCCTATGTAGTATGAGTGTGCTTAATGTCTTGTTTTCTGGTTTTGGTGTAGCAGTGCTGCAGCGCCACATACAGGCACTGGCATGTATGTGGTGTGTATGTACTGTCATATCTAATACAGCATTTATAATCATCATTTTGGGGGTTTCCTGTGGATGAAGACATTTCCTCAAACATTTTGCAAACCTTTTCAAAACAACAACAACAAAGAAAAAAGATTTTTTGGTATTCTGTTTCCGTGTGGACATGGCCTTAACTGGATAAAGGAACAACTTAGTTAATGTACATGAGTTATCAGTGTTAAGTTGAAATAGTGCAGAATTGTTGACATTTTAGCAGGCTGACAGCAGAGCAACATAACAGCAGCATCTATGTTCAACATGTATTATCAGTTGAGGTGCACCCCTCACCAAATTAAGCGATTATTTCAAAAAGTGACGTGACATGACATTATTGTTATTGTTTCAATTCCAAAATGAGGAGAAGGAAACAGCTGTGGTCTTATTGGTAACGGCAACAGTCTGTTGAACCTTGCATGTGGCTGGGACAGATGTTCACTGAATTCAGAAGCAGGTACTGGTGGGAAGATATGACATTGATATACTGTATATCTGGGGTCACTGCAGGGCCTCAGAGCTCTGATCAGCTCTGATAAGAGTGTCTGCTGAGAACCTCACTGATCCTCTGGGTGAGAGAAACACACATCTTTCCCCTGGCCAGGAATGGTGCCATAGAATCTCTGTCATTTTACAACACTCTGAATAATGCAATTCATCCACTTGGACTTGACTCCAGTGATGTATTCATCCCAAGGTAAGCAATCACTAACACTTAAACTGATTCAGTAAGTTGATGGATGTTGTTTGACAAATGGCCAGGACTCTGCAGGGCAAAATCATCCCGATTAATCCCATAAGTCCTTCCTTGAGTCTTCTGTGTTACCGCCACCTTCAAGTTACCTACAGGGAAACTCTGTTTTAAGACTGTCCATCATTTCTTTAAGTGATAAAGTCTGTGTCAGAGCCTGAGCCTATTAAAATAATGAAGTCCCTGGCTGCACTGACAGTCGACAGAGACAGCGGAGCTCGGACTGAGTGAGGACAAAGATGCCCGTGAGTGCTAAGCTAACAGGCTAAGCTGCCGGTTAGCAGCAAACGGCTACGTCTGGGGGGAGGAAAGGTGAAGTGAATACGATGCAACGTGAGCATGGCATATGTGGGAAAGATAGAGGAATATGACAGTGCACATGAAGACTGGGAATCATATATTGCGAGAGTTGAACTGTACTTTGAAGCAAATGATGTAGATGAGGAAAAGAAAATCCCCACACTCCTCAGTCTAATGGGAGTTAAGACATACAACCTTCTCAGAAACCTACTAGCCCAAAAAAAAGCCTGCCACTCAGATGTTTGAAACCATCACTGACACATTAAAAAAATAACCTTGTGTTGTGAAAGATTTCACTTTCACAACAGAAACCAGTCCAAAAAAGAAAGCATTGCTGAGTATATCGCTGAACTGCGCAAACTGACTCAGATTTGTGAATTTGGAGCAGGAATTTCTGATGCCTTATGTGACAGACTAGTTTGTGACATGCACTGTCAAAGTAAACAAAAAAACTACTGTCAAGAAAAAGATCTCATTCTAGAAAAAGCATTGGCTATCGCAGTGTCAATGGAGACCGCAGCTAAGGATGCATTGGAGCTGCAGAAAAAGGCTTTGGACAGCAGCATGTATAAAATGTCAGTGAACGCTGTTAAGAGACAACAACAAAAGTGTTACAGATGAGGAAAAACATGATGTCAGTGATTGCTGGTTTAAAGATAAAAGCTGCAGAAAGTGCAACAGACCTGAGCCCATAGAGAGAATGTGTAGACAGAGACCTAGCAGTAAGCAAGCACGAAGAGAAAAACCACAGAAAAATAAAAAGTACCATGGTAACAATGTAACTGCAGGTGAAAAGGATTCAACATCAGAATCTGACACTAGTGAATTGGCTTGTTTAAAGCTGCATAGTATAACTGAGAATGTAGATAGAGAAATTATCTGGGTCACACCAGATGTGTCTGGCATTAAACTAAAGATGGAGCTGGACACAGGGTCTCCTTTATCAGTCATTTCAAAAAATGATTACAAGCAGCTGTTTTCAGACCTGCCACTTTATAAGACCTCTGTGCAGTTTAAGACCTACACTGGCAAAAAGGTGCATCCTATAGGCAAGCTTAAAGTGACAGTCACATATAAGGGAAAAACAGTGCAACTCAAGCTGTATGTGCTGCAACAAAGGAGGACCACCCCTCTTTGGACGTGAATGGCTGAGGAAACTCAGGATTTTAGGTCTGGCACGCATTGAAAACAAGAGCTATCAGAGTGCCACACAGAGACTGTCACAGCTACTCAGTGCACATGAGAAGGTGTTTGCAGAAGGTATAGGCACACTAAAAGAAATAAAGGCAAGAATTGAACTGGATGATGGTGCATCTCCCAAATTCCACAAAGTTTGTGCTGTACTATATGCACTTTGTCCAATGATGGAAACAGAACTGCAGAGCTTAATGGCATACCCATTGTTCCTATAATTAAAAGAGGGAAGGCTGAATCTGTTCGTATATGTGGAGACTTCAAAGTAAGCATCAATCCTATGCTACGCACTGTACAGTACCCACTGCCACGCATAGATGACATCTTTGCAACACTGGTGGGAGGAGAGAGGTTCTCAAAGATCAGTTTAGCACAAGCTTACCTACAAATGAGGGTTGAGGATTCAAGCAGGAAAACCATAAATACCCATAAAGGACTGTTCCAATATAACAGACTAGTTTTTGGTGTTGCTTCAGCTCCAGCAATTTGGCAGAGAGCCATGGACCAAGTGCTTCAAGGTATCCCTGATACACAATGCTACCTTAATGACATCACAGTGACTGGCAAGAATGATGAAGAGCATCTAGAGAACGTCAAAAAGGTGCTCACCAGGCTGAGTGAGTATGGCCTGCGTGCTAAAAGAAACAAGTGTGAGTTTTTCAAAGGTGAAATATCATACTGCGGACATGTCACTGACAAGCATGGCTTACACAAGTCAAAAGAGAAGGTTGCAGCTGTGCTCCAAGCACCTAAACCTGAGAATGTGCCACAGCTGAGGTCTTATTCAGGCCCGATCAATTATTATCATAACTTTCTCCCAAACCTGTCCACCACTCTTCATCCACTTAATGCATTGCTGCGGACTGGACTGAAATGGGAGTGGTCTGAGGAATTGTGCATTTAAAGACTGATGACTTCAGATGAACTCACTATGACCCATCAAAACCAGACTGACATGAAGACACCAGACTGGCCTGTGATGCCAACCCCTATGGAATTGGCTGTATTCTGTCACACATCATGAAGGATGGAGCTGAATGTCCAATTGTCTTTGCTTCAAGATCACTAACAAGTGCAGAAAGAATTTATGCACAGATCGATCGTGAGGCCCTCAGTCTAGTTTGAGGTATTACATTTCATCATTATCTCTACGGAAAAAGATTCACACTTATGGCAGACCACCAACCCCTAGTGTCCATTTAATCGCCCGCAAAGGAATTCCCAGTGATGTCAGTGACTCGTTTACAATGGTGGAAACTTTTTCTGGGAGCACACTCATATGACATTGAATTCAAGGGAACCAAACAACACAACAATGCAGACGCCTTGTCACACCTACCACTGTCCACAAAAGAAGGAAGCAGGACTTCTCCTGACCCAGCTAAGATATTTAGCGTTTAAAATGTTCATGAAGAAAAATGGCATCAAACACATCAAGTCAGCACTCACCATCCAGAAACAAATGGTTTAGCTGAAAGGTTTGTTCAGACCTTTAAGAAGTCCATCGGGGCTATGAACATAGAAGACATCTCCCTACAGCACAAGGTAGACAATTTCCTTTTCATCTACAGAAACTCTGTTAATGCGACAACAAACCAAACACCTGCAATGCTGTTCCTCGGCAGAAATCTACAGTCTGGTATGGATCATCTGAAACCAAATCTGCGGAGGGAGGTAGAAAATAAACAGTTTGGTCATACGCTAGACAAAGCTGCTAGAGACTTCGAGGTCGGACAAGAAGTTTGGCACGTGACTACAGAAGAGACAAATGGACACCAGGCAAAATAGCTACAAGAACAGGACCCCTCATGTACACAGTTGATGTTGGCAAACAAGCATGGAGGCATCATGTGGATCAGATCCTGGATGTACAGCCAAAGTGTGAAACCTCACCATCTCCTGAGATACCCCTCAGTGATAGTCACACCACAGGTTCAGAGGCATTACCCTGAAAGGAACAGAATGCCCCCTAAGAGGTTAAATCTGTAATGTTCTCATGCTTTATTTAAAGCTATTGTGAATTGATATATCAATATAAAAGCAGTGCTGTTGCCTGCGTTTTGTGTTAACAAATGATGTGTGAGGTTTAAAAAAATTGTATGTAGTGTTTGTCTAAAAGGGGGGGGAAGTGTAGTGTATGGACACTTCTTAAGCGGACTTATATCCTTCACTTGTGCCTTACAACTCACTTGCATAGATACTACTCAGGTGTATTGATATATGCTCTCTGTCTCCCTCTGTGAATGGCACTAATGTTCGGCAGTAGACAGTTAACCAATCGTTCGTGTTTGTCTTCAATCATTTAATAAGTTGTTCAAACACAACAGAAGTAGAGAATGGCAGCAGAAAATTGTGTTGCAGGAGGCAGTGCAGCTCTTTTCTGCTCCAGGACTCTCAGCTCCAGTGTTGGGCTGACAGCGCTGTCAACAGCCCTGCAGGAGAGGAAGTATGCAGCGCAACAGGATTTCTTAACAGAGCTCTGACCAAGAAAGCAACCTTTTCTTTTTCTGACTGTGTGGTTTTTCACTTCCTCAGTAAGGACCAAAGACATTAAAACACAAGGTCTTTAGTAAAACATGAGTCATGTACAGGAGTATGGTGTGCTGCAGCTGAGCTTAACTCGCACCACATGTGCAGAGTAAATCATGTCCACTGTTGGTAACAGCAGATATCGTGTAGCATCCAGGTGTGTGTTCAATCTCTGGCTCTGCTGTCATTTACACATGCAGTCACTGCATTTTCCCCCTCATCCTTCATCCAGCCTCATGTAACAGGTTATCATTGGTTCAGTCTGTGAATTTCACCAAAACATGTTTTCTTGTTGCTTTTGTGGGTATCTGCGTGGGTAGGTATGCAGCGCACATGTTCCAGCCACAATGGATTATTGGGGGCAAGTTCAGTGCAAAACATTTTGTTAAGTCGCTAATTTGGCTCCAGATACGATAGAATCACTGTATATCAGTTTATCTTTAGCTGCAGGGATATCTTGTTGAGAAAGTTTGAGCCGTTAAAAACTATTATTTATTTGTGCGGCCAGTGCTTTTTTAACATATCCTTTGTGTCTGCAGATAGATGATGCTGCTCACAGAGACCATGAATGACTGCTTTTTGTGTTAACAATACAGACTGAGAAACCCTGAAGTCATATCCTGGTCTTCATTTTGTACACAGAACACGACACAGATGAAAGTGGTATCTCTGAGACTAGCTATGCTTTTCTGAACCTTTACTGAGAAAGAAAAGCAAAGACAGCAATTAATATGAGACTGAGTGAACAGCAGCACACTGTAAATCTCAATAAAAACCAAGGAGATTGACTAGTTCCAAACAATACTGAGTTACAATACAACCCCACAGTAAAGTGAATACCTCCATTGTTGAGAGATTGTCCTTGCTGTTCTAGTTAAGTGAAGTGAGTGTGTGCATCATTCAGATATAATACCCAGACACAGACCCATTTCAATTGACTTGACTCTACCCTTTTGCACCCTACCCTACCCTCCACAGTGTTGTTGATGGACACAATAATGAGCTGGAATAAGCTTGGTCAGTGGGCACCAAAGATATTTCCTGTCTTCAAACACAAAACAACCCTCTTAGGCTACTTCCATACTACTCTCATTTTTGTTTTTGTTTTTTTTTTTTGTTTTCCCTAATTTTATTTCTCGTTTTTAATACTCTCTGAAACTAAGCAAACAATAGCAGAGGACAGAATCAACTTCCCGCTTACACTGTGTACATTTTTAGGTCTTGATGATCAATTCAGATATTTGATTGTTCTTGAGGACCTGTTTACATTCAAAGGCGTTGTTTTTCAAAGGTGACCCATATCTGAATTCTGCATTTACATTGGTTAACACTTTAACCAATCCGATTCACCCCATATCACTTCCACATGCGAGTGAGGCCTGAATCTCTCTTCCAACTCTAACGATATTGGAATCCATGTGCTTTTTTGAGCTTTCACTCTCATGGGTCATATCTGATTTGTGCCACGTGGGAGAAAAAATCAGAATTGGGTCACTTGCACTATGCAGTGTAAATGCAGTCTATGTCTGGATGCATATTACTTTTGAAATGTACCAAAACACTCAAACTGATTTTATATGAAAACCCATTTTTAATGACGATATAGTAGTATGGATGTAGTCATAACTCCGGCTGCTACTCGCAGGAGAACAAGTGTTGCCATCAGATATTTTTGTCCGCTTTTCAGGTAGTTGACATATTTTCTGAAGAAAGTTCTCTGTCCACTGGTGGGAGTGTGCTCACCTGTGTGTGCACCTCGGGCCGCAACGCCGTGCACATTACAAAGAGCAGAGGAGTTGTCCATAGTTCCACCAAAAAAAGGTGACTGACTCTTAGTGCTAGGAGAGTTTCTATTTCAAGTTTCTATTCAAGCTTTTTTCAGACATCACTATCATGCATGTAACAACCATCATGCAACACACAACAGAAGAAAGCTTCACAGAGAGCACTGACAGTTGATTGAACATAGTACCACTGCTGATAGAACATCCAACTTAACTTATAATAAAGATGCAGACTCTACAATTAATGCCAAAATAAAGTCAATTGTGAAATTATCACAGTCACCTGCCTGTCATGTTGACAATACTGCAGATTGCAGCTGGGGTCTATAAAAACCTGCTGATTTGATTTGTTTCCTTCAGGATGCAAATGCTAATTCACTTGTCAGGTGTTTCAACAATAAGGCCACCACAGTCTCTTTGGTCATGGCAGAGAGAAAGTAGTGGAAGTCTGTGGCAGAGTTATTTTACCCATGAGTAAATGCTAAATTCCCACTGGTTTTCGGAGTTTGTAAAGTTTGTAGGACCAGTAGCTCTCCAAAACCCTTTTTCTCCAAAACCTTTTTTTTCATAATTCCTACAAACATTTCATTATCTACCCATTTTACCTCCACCAAGGAAGTCATGTTTTCAAGGGCTTTCATGGGTTTATTTGTAAGTTTAAACTTCTGTTAGCAACTTCCTGTCTACTGTTTTTGATGGATGCATCTGATGGATCAGTCTGGTAATATAAGTATGGTTCCATAATATTTTGGGCACAAAACTGTATTTAAATTTTCAAGAAATCCCCATCTCTTATAATGGGCTGTAAATAACTGTAAAAACTAATATCTCTGTCAAACTAATCAGATTTGAACAAAATCTGATCCAGATCCAGAACAGATTTGGTGGCAATTTTAATTCAACATGGTTCACTCCCCTTTAACAAGTTCAAATGTGTAAATCAACATCTTCAGCAACATCTTAAAATAGGATGAATTTTGTCATGGTTATGTATGATGATTATAGCTATAATCAGGTAGAATTCTATACAGATCCAGAGTCTTCTGGATCCAGTGAATAAAAAGTAAAGTAAGTAAAGTAGTGTTTACTACTGCCTGACCAAAGCAGACCAATAGCATAGGCAAGGACAATCATTTATTTCTGGTTGTGCTCTAGTTATAATTGGCAACACAGTCTCTAAAAATGTCTCCAAAAGGTTCCCAAACAGGTTTTTTTGGACATTTCATTCTCAAATGTGTTTTAGAATGAACATAATCAGAAAAATAACTAGTACTGCGAGCGGTCCTGAACGGGTCCTCACTTGACCTGAGCATGGGCAGGGCTCGGCCCCATCCAGCTTCCCATGCTGTACTAGTTATTTTCAGTGCCACCCCTATGCAAGTCGGGCCACGTTGCCTCCGTGACTTGTGGATCAACCGAATCAGAGAGGGTGCCTGGTCTCTCCTATGAAGTTTCAAGTCAATTGGTCAATGTACGGCAAAGTTACAGTTCACTTTCTCTTTAAAATGGCCAACTTCCTGTTGGGTCATGGCCATATCTGAAAACATGTTCAGGTCGCTTCCCTTGTCTAACATATTAAGTTTCATTCACATCAGTCAATGTACAGCAAAGAACAAGAAAAATAACTCAAGTTTCAATAGGCGCTCGGACCCTAATCATGGCATTTAAATGTAGTAGCATTATAACTGTTTTTTCCTTTTGGTAATTAAGACAATAAATGGTGTTAGGGTTAGGCACAAAGAGCAGTTTAGGGCAAGGACAATGTGAGGTTTTCCAAAAACAAAAAAAATCACATAGAGTCACAAAGTTAAGGGCCAAAACACTCCATCCCGGTGCAACATTTGATCTCAAACTGTGCTAGCTAGCAGATGTCATCAGTCTGAACTCCCTTCACCTCTGTGCATGAATTTTGCAGATACTTAAATAAGTGTGTTACATGGGTTCCTTTTTCCTTGTATGTATGAGTCCGAATGTGAGTGTGTGATGGGTTGCAGGTGTGCATGTTTGATTGAATGACGTGTGTGTAGCTGTGTCTTAATCCGGGGGCTGGATCCTGCTAAATGCGCGACCGACGCAGTCATCTCCTCCTGAGTGCGCAGCTGACGGAGGAGGCGGAAGTTTGTACGCTACGTGAAATGAGATGGTCCAGCTGACCAAGGGTGGAGTGGGGTGTGCGTTTCTTTTCCTACTCTCCTAATAAATTCTGGCAGGCTGCACACCGAGTGCTTAAATACTGACATCTACAGTTCAAACTCCTGAATCAGAGTTCTTCTGCTCTTTGAAGTCTGACTGTTGATTTTACGCCCTAATTAGCCAAAACATTCTAAAAAATCTGATAAATTTAAACATATTTGATGTAAAATAATTCTAAATATATAGATATATCTAAAATACATTTTTTTAATTATTTATATTTTATTAAATTGTGATTATCTATTACTTTTGAAGGATCCTCCAGTTAATATTATTTTTTAAATACTTCATGTAATACTGGAGTAAATGTAGATGACACTGGTGTGTGATGTATCACAGGCTGAGAGACAAAGACAAACAATTTTCCTTAATTTCAAATTTTATTTGGATTTTTCAGACACGTATATGTGCATGTTGATCAAAAAGTAAACAGTAGATCCTTGTTTTTAACAAACAATAAGTGCAGGGTTTAACAAGTACAATTAACAATCCTGCACATAACAAACCACCTTTGAGTAGTTTATTCCAGTGGGTTTTTGGTAGGTTGTATTTCACAGACAATTGGTTGAAGGAGGCAAAGTATTGGTCCACAAACATGTCTGCAAAACATTTGATACCATTCCTAAGCCATGTCTTAAAGTTGGGTCAGAGCATGAGGAAATGAAGAGGTGTTAGAGGCAATTGGTCTCAGGAGGGAAAGGCGTCTTAGGCCAAAGAACTTCCGAAACCGGGCCCATATCTTAAAGCTGTAATGCACCACTGGATTGTCTAAAGGTTTTGGGGAAGGATCATCGGAGAAAACACAAGAGTTCCTCGAGAGAGACATCTTTGCATGAATTGAACATGAGGGTCCAGTGTGGACCCTTAGACCGGAGATGAAGATGGGTCCAGAAGGCCATGCAGCGAATGTTAACGGCCCAATAGTAGTGGCAGAATTCAGGGAGTCCCATACCTCCATCTTTTTTTGGGCCTTTGAGGCAAGGCTTTTTTTAAGTCTAGGCCTCTTACCCTGCCATATATATAAAGAAATGATCGAATTGAGTGACAGAAAAAAAATGAATTGGGAATAAATATTGGGATGCACTGAAATAGATATGTGAATTTCATTTCATTCATTTTTATGGAGTTTACTCACCCAGCAAGTGATATCTTAGGGGGTACCACTGTGTAGGCAAAGTCTTTACCTGATTTAGCAAGGTGAGAAAATTTTCTCTCAGAAGATTTTTGAATTGTCATGTGACTGCCACTCCCAGGTAAGTAAACTGTTTCTTTTCAGTTTGAAATTGTATATTGCTATAATCAAGGTCAAGCGCCTCACTGTTCATTGGAAACAGCTGACATTCATGTTAACCTTGTACCTTTTCGGCATCTAAGGATATAACACACTCAGATGTGTTGTTTGAGGTGGGGTACAGACTGTTAAATAAATGTCGGACATTAAAGAATGTCCCATCTGATCTTGTGTTATTATTGAAGGGGCCACATCATCCAGTCTATGTGCTAACATCTTGGCAAAGAGAAATTGGCCTGTATGAGGCGCAGTAAGTAATAGTAATTACTCTTAGTAGGTGGTAAAAAGATCAAACCTAGTTTTTAGGTCCAGACGTTTGTTATGTAGTTCGGGAATTTGAGTATGTGCATATTGTTGATCAGTCTTTTCAATTTTGGATGTCAAGTCTAGTTGGTCTTTCTGAGAAAGTCTTTTCTTATTTGCAGTGAACGATATGATCCCCCCCTCCCCCCCCCCAGGTATCCCAGATCACGAGACCAGACACATCTGAGTAATGTTAGTTTCAAAACAGAAGCAGATTTTTTATGCAATAAAAGCGAACTTGGGGGATCAATCTATTGTCAATAAAAATGTAGTCTATTCTCGAGTACGAATGATGGGCGCTGGAGAAAAAGTAATGCTGCCATATTCCAATACCCCAAACTCTGAGAGAAAAGACTGAATAAAAAAGGCTGATTTACTCACTGCCCCAGGTCTGCTAGAAGAGCAATCTAAAGTTGGGTCCAACCAGCAGTTGAAGTCCACCCCTGAGTACTATAAAGTGTGAGCCAAGGTCATGGAGGAGAGAGAAGACACGGTCAAAAAAGCTGACATAATCTATATTCGGAGCCTATACATTAACAAGCATAACTTTTGTGTTAAATAGCTTCCCAGAGACAATTACAAATCTTTTTTATCTGCTGTTACATTGTTTGGTTCAAATAATATGTGTCTGGCTACCAGGATGGAGACCCCTCTTGCCTTTGCCTAGAAGGTGGAGTGGAAATGCTGGCCCACCCGGCACGCTATAAGTTTGGAGTTATCAGAGGTGCACACATGCATTTCCTGTAGGAAGACGATATCTGTTGTAAGCTGTTGGGTGAAAATTTTCTTTCTTTTTACTGGGTGGTTTAGGCCCTTGACAGTCCAACTCACAAAATTAAGGGGGCTACCCATGGATCCTGTGTAAAATGTGGAGTGAAAAGTTTCCATATGAAACAGACTCCATGAGGTAGCATCCCTGAAGTATTGTGCCTAATTTGGGACACAGAACACATTCCCCAGTCTCTGTCCCACAGAAACTCCCAAAAATCCCAAAACAAGAACAAAATGAGAATGTCATATAAATCCCAGATAGCAACTGCAACAGCCAGTTGCAAGCTCTTCCTAACTTTTGCAGAACTGTACATATAATTTCTGTGGAACTACCTTAATCCCATATGATAAAAGGTGCCTCAGACAAAAGCTGCTTTTTTGAACACTCATCTATCAAATGCCACTAAGGTGAATGAACAGATACAGGGCAAAAATAATAGTAGTAACAAAAAAGATTTGAGGTGCCTCAAATAAATGCCACTAAGGTGAATTAAAAGATAGTACCAATAATAATAGGCACAATAAGTGACAAAGAGTAAAGATTCAAGGTGCTTTGGATATGAGAAGTTATACATATTAAGTCTTTCTGGAGTCGTGAGGAGCCTCAGCCAAGTGCAGTATATAGCGGCAGAGCTCACAGTCACGTCGCTGTTGCTATTCAACAGTATGAAACAGTTTCCGTGTAAAGAACAAATATGGGGGCCCCTGTAGTAGCCATGTGGAAATGATATCACTGTAGCTTGTTGCAAAAAAAAAAAAAGCAGTCGAATGTACGAAGCATCATTGTAAAGACAGACCAGAAAAAAACGTGGAACCCATGTATAGATTGTATTATGTATTCATTGCAAACATTATCTCGTCATGCTAATATAACGTTAATCAAAGAAAATAATGGCTTTGCTCTAGCATCGGCCACCCTGAGTGAGTTACCGCCACCTGGTGAGTGTGATGCATCATCGCTGCGTGACATCCTCCACCAATGTGAAACTATTCTTATACTATTGCAGCAGCAACGGGACACAAGATCAATGATTTTAGCCTTTAGCTTAGCATAGCTCTCTTCCATAGCCTCACACCTAGCCTGTAGCATCCCCAATTGGTCGCTGAGTTGGTTAGCATTCTCCTTGAGTGAGGCCAAACTGTGTCCATGGTCAGTGACTGTGGCTTGGACATAGTTGAGTTTCTCACTCTCACTCATTTTCTACCGCTTTATCCACTAGGGGTCGCGGGGGGTGCCTATCTCCAGCTAACATAGGGCGAGAGGCAGGGTACACCCTGGACAGGTCGCCAGTCCATCACAGGGCCGCATAGAGACAGACAACCATTCACTCTCACATTCAAACCTATGGGCAATTTTGGAGTGTCCAATTAACCTAACCCCCATAGTTCAGTTTCTGTTGAATTCAACTGAGAGGGCTTCTTTATGTTGCTTGAGGACCCTCGTCATGTTAGCCATGATGTCTTGGGTGGAAGCCAGGGCGGGGGCAGATGAGGCCGGGGCAGACGAGACCTTCTTTTTGTTGGATTTCTGAGCCATTTCTGTGTTTTTTTGCAGAAAAGGGGTTCTCTGTGCATTAATTGTTTGGTTCAGTTTGATTGCATATGCAAGTGAGGCTCTGAAACCGATTTATATGCAGTTAAGCGGGCGCTTAAGGAAAGCACGTCTACTCCATCTGTGACCCGAAAGACCACCCAACAATTTCCCTTAAATGTGACAAACCTGGAATATGATTTACAAATATAACTTATCTCCTCACAGATTTATGCTACCCATACCTTACAGAAACAATATTTTAACAACAACATCATATATATAAGTAATTATTCACAGTAGATAATTCTGGACATTAAATATACAGGTAACACAGGTTTGACCAGGTCAAATAAACCTGGTTAAGATTCTTAACTCTTCTCTTATAATATCTAAATAATATCAAAAATGTGTTGTTACTTAGAAGATGATATATCACCAAATCGATATTTGGTGATATATCGTGAGTGAGTGATAACCCAGCCTGATAAAACCCACAGCAGTAACACAAGTGCTGGTAATTGATAAACTGATATGCATCTATTAGAACACAGCCGACGAGCCAATCCTATATATATATATTCAGATATGATAGGACATGATCCTGACTCATAGAGGGCCTGAAATTTTTTGACTTATGTGCAATTACACCGTTACACTGAAGGCAGCAGTGCATATTTTGGCTGCTTTCTTGTAGGAAAACAAATTGTACAATTTTGATAAACAAAGACGTATTGTCTAAGACCATGGTTCTCAAACTGTAGTACATGTACCACAAGTGGTACGCGAGCTTCCTCTAGTGGTACTTGGAGGAAAATTAGAAATATTGTTCTACTGTCTATGAATATGTGATAAGAGTGGAGCTGAGGAATTTTGACTGGAGTGCATAGAAAGTGAAACAAATATCAAAATAATAATGATAATAATAATAATAAATCAAATAATAATAATTGGTCACCTTATCTCTTGCTCCATCTTAATCTAATTTCACCAGAACTGTGTCTGAAGTATATGTGAGGAAGACGAGGATGATATTTACACCACTGTATTTTAACATTGGTGATAATGGTGGTACTTCAAGAGCTCAATATTTCCTCAGGTGGTACTTGATATGAAAAGTTTGAGAACCACTGGTCTATGTGTTTACATTTGGCACATCTCACAAAACACTATTCTGCTACACAATCAAATAATCTGTCAACATCTGACTTCATTCAGTCTGGAGCAGAATGTGGAATGTCTCCTGGTCATTTCACATGAGTCAGAGGGATTCTATGTAGGTGAATCACATTTTGTCTTCTGTTACTGCCAAGCAAACAAATTAGGTAAACCATACAAATAAAGTGCAGTATCCTTTTGTTGTTCCCCACTTCTTGACATCATTGATTCTGCAACATGGTAGAAACTTTCCATTGAGCTTCTGCTTCATGTTGACATGACTGTATCACTGTTTCATTTATTCATTTGTGAACACTTTACCCTCCACATGTCAATTTAGAGTGTCCAATTAACCTCTGCATGTTTTTGGACTGTGGGAGGAAAAAAATGGAGACAACCCTCTCGCACAGGGGCAGAAGATGAAAACCCCCGGCCCTTGGTCAAGCCCGGATTTTAACCAGCAAGCCTCTTTGCTGCAACAGTGCTAGCCACATGTGGCCCACATGTCAGCTGCATATTCACACTGCTAATCTCCTGCTCTACCACGCCCAAAAGGTTTTTCGCTTGACTTACATCTGGTCACTGGCAACTAGTGATGGACTAGATTTTATGAATGTTCAAAATTGTCTTGGAATTAAGAAAAGGGGTATATTTAATGTGATTATTATCTTGAAGAGCACAGAGAGCACAGACCTCTGTCAACCTGAAGGTTTTTATATTCAGAAGACTTTCTGGATCTGTCAGTGATATTTTCCTGCTCTAGTATTACCATCTTACATAGGCATGACAATATTCATCCCGATCTGTTAAGATGATACTGAGATATTCACATCTAAACTCGTTCAGTGGCACTGAACCATGTTACATTTAAATTGCCGCCAATTCTGAAATTGTTTTGTGATGTGATCAGTGGGTCCATTCCTACCAAAATGTAATGGATGAAAATGTAACTTCCTTGGTGCAGTAAGGTATGGGTAGTATAGAGTTTCCTGCAGCACTGTGAATATTGCATTCATACAGAAAAGACTACTAAAGCTGTTAGAATTTCTTTGTGCAACTTTTTTTTTAGTTTTTCACTGTGGTTGTATGAGCATTAGCACACCCCCTGTATCTGCAACTATATACTTAAAATCAATAATCAATCACTTAAAATACAAAAAACACAATTTTTGTGTACTGTTCAACCTCAATAACATAGAAGAAATTGTTATACAAACAAAAAGCCTAACCTCACGAGCAGTTACAGCACATTACACTTTTCAGTTTCATCCATCTAAACTGTGTATTAACTGAGATTGTCTACTGTATGATTGACTCACAAACACACACATAGTTGTGAACAGTCTATAATGGACTGGTAAACATTGATGTCACTGTGACTGTGTGTATTTGTTTGGGGGTTTGTGGAAAGGTCACCTTTGTTTCACACTCACCCCAGTCAACTATGTGCAGGGTAAGTAAGGCCATAATGTGGAGACTACATTTTGTCCAGAATATAATTTAACTACACTAATTTAGCAGTGCTTCTCATAATTTAATCTAATTAATAAAAATAATGAGTAAAACACAGTCACCAGACAGCCATTACAATTGGTATCAACAACAGATAATAACTTAGTCATTGGTCAGTACTGAATTAATAAAAGGATTGAAACAAATGGTGCCACTATCAGTATTTATGTTACATTTATTCTAACTTCCCTAGCTTTTTCCACTTTCCAGCCACGATTACATTTGATGTTGCACTGCATTTTTCACTATCCTGTTATCATGGTGAACAAGTGCTGGAAAGTTTGGGCTTACTTTCAAAAATGTAGCAGAACATATTAACAGTATACAAAGGTAGCAGGAAGGTTAGGGAGAACAAAGGGTTTAAACGAGTGAGGCCAATTGCTTAATTTTTGCTGTAAAACATTTGGGTTTGACATCAAAAGAACAAAAGATCAAAAATATAAGAATACTTGTTTAACAATTATATTTAAATTAAATAATATTTAATATTAATTGGCAAATCCTTGTGTTTTTATCAAATGACTTTGCCAGGGTAGGGACAGAGCTACACGCAATCACCTTACAGCATTAAAAGGCTTGGACTGAGCTTGTTAGAAAAAAGAACATGAAATGCCCTATTTGGGAGTATTTTGGTTTTAAACCTGATGCAAAAGGAAAGACTGTGGATCTGAATGAAGCTATTAATCGTCTTTGTAAATGTGTAGTGCTGGCAAAAGCTTCTATGACCAGTCTGCACAAGTATTTGTGAATCCGCCGTCCTGCTGAGCCCTTAACCACTTAACCACTGGGAGCTGAAGTCCTGTGTGGCATAGGGCTTAATATTTTACCAATATTAAGTTTAAAACAAATTTATAATGAACCATTCAATTAAACTAACCCACCCACCCCTGTGAGCACATGCTACTGACCCCCACTGCCACCACTACTCCCTCAATAGTCCATAAACGGCAGTTTTCTTTGCTTTATTAACTATTTTAATAATAGTTACATTATTATTAACAGTGCTGCTCGTGTTGGAGCATTAATGACATACAGCAGTCAGTCAGTAGAGTGGGATGAAAGACACTTAGCTCCAGCGCTGTGTGTTTGTAAACAGGTATTTATGAGACAGCTCTCGTCTGCAGAAAGAGAAGAGAGCTACAGGAAGTCTCCCTCATGTACAGTAGACTTTCATATTGTCTTCGCTGCTGCAGCTAAAGTTTTTTAACAGAAATACAGAATTGACTTCATCACCTGTCTACTGTGGTGAGATGCACGCTGCAAACTTTGAGAGCGCGCTGGTCACAAATCCATTTGGAAGAAGGCACAGCTCCTGTTAACATTTTGTTGTGTCATTAAATATGTCATCAAATATCAAACATGCCATGGCATGCATGTAAGTGTTGGAACACATGTTAAAAGTACAGTCTCTCTATTCCTCTCTCTCAGTGCACCATTAAATTAGTGAAATAGAATGACAAAAATCAGCTCTAAAATAACAATAGCCAATATATATTTGTCCAATCGCCAAACCCTAATTTGATTCAATTCAATTCAATTCAACTTTATTTGTATAGCGCCAAATCACAACATACATTATCTCAAGGCACTGTACATAATAAGGCCAAAACCTTTACAATATTACAGAGAGAAAAGAAACCCAACAGTTCACACAATGAGCAAACACTAGGCATAAGTGGAGCGAAAAAACTCCCTTTTAACAGGAAGAAATCTCTTGATCTGCTGAGAACTGCCATAAAGAACTCTGAACTGCATTCAAGAGCTGTAAACTGTGATTAAGATGAGAAGAGGATGAGACTGAGAAGATGAGGATTAAAAGAACTTTGAACTTTGGAGGGCATTATTTCACCTTTTAGTGTATATTATTAATATTATTATTAAAAGAAGTGTGTTGAGTATCGGTATCAAGAAAATCCTAAATCTATCCATCTATGAGACTGTGATTCATCTCAAAGCCTGAAATCAGATCAGGATTTGATAGGATAAAAGATTTCACAGATCTTGGGCTACGAGTCAAGTTGGTGAACTTTTGATTGACAAATTTTCAGTGACAGAGCTCGGGACTCAGAAATATTTACAGTCTTTCCCACAAATTGGCAAAGCTCTGGAATAAGGTTGTTTACCCCTTAAACAACAAAAACAGGAAAGTGATCTGGGCCACTGGACGGGAGCCAAGAGGTATTATCCACTTCAAGTCTGCATCTCACTTGGAGACACATGCTCTTGCCCATTGGATGGATATCGTAACAGCCTTCTCGTGATTTGTCAGGCAACTGTCCAGACACTGGGCCTCATTCATGGAATACATGCTAACACAGAGTTGATCTTAGTTTATGCATATGTACATACTTACAACTGCTGCAGGATTTATCAATATTTCCTGAACATTTGTAAGTGATGAGCAAATTGCATCTGCAGTTGCGTGAAAACTGGTAGGCATGTGAGATAATAAATAAAGCCCATGAGTGAGCAGAGAATACAGCAGGATGTACAGTTTACTATGAAAGCATATAGGCGGTGAGGATGAGATGTTAACTGAATAAAGCAGAGTCAACAATTATGTATGAGAAGGAGTAATTACCTCTGCACACTAGGAGCTACTTCACATCGAGCAATTAAGTCCACAGAGTGTTTTTGTTCCCTAATTTATGTCCAGTCTACTATTAAAACTCGATCCAAGGCCAGTGCTCCACAAAGCAAACCCCAGTGTAATTAGGAAGTAATTGGGGCCTTAGTGTGCGCAGAGTTTCAGTGACTACTAAGTTTTTAATTAGTTTCAGAAGCATTTTACTGCTCTCTGATGTAGGTCATGCAACCTAGGTCATGAGTTAATTTGATATACACGTACAAGAAATACTAGGGATGATGTATTTCATTATCAGCTTGATTATAAAAAGTCAATCTGTCACCATGACTATTAAGAATATATTAAAATGATACAAAACCAATTATTGTATTTATAAATACCAATCTTGCTACTCAGGTGATGACCCAATTTGTGGTGCATCTATTTTTACAAGGTGACAGGAGGAGCAAGCATTTAATAACTGGACTTCCTGTGTTTGCAGAAGTGACGACATTTATAAGATTTCTTGAATGAATCTTGAAGCTGCTCCTCTAAGCCCCTGTCAAAATGTACAAACTAGCACCTGTTTGCAATAAACAAATCAATCAAGAACAATTTAAGTATCTTATTGCAAGTTTTCTTCAAATAACACAATTTGCCACCTTTTAATGACTACTCCCCTCCTAGAGCCGCCATCTTAACGTGGTGGAGGGGTTTGTGTGTCCCAGTGATCCTAGGAGCTCCGTTGTCGGGGGGCTTCATGCCCCTGGTATGCCCCATCCGCAGTAATTCGGGCTCTCACCTATGGTCATGAGCTGTGGGTAATGACCGAAAGAACGAGATCGTGAATACAAGCGGCCGAAATGAGTTTCCTCCACAGGGTGTCTGGGCTCTCCCTTAGAGATAGGGTGAGAAACTCAGTCATCCGGGAGGGGCTCAGAGTAGAACCGCTGCTCCTCCGCATTGAGAGGAGCCAGATGAGGTGGCTCTGCCTCCTGGACGCCTCCCTGGTGAGGTGTTCCGGGCACGACCCACTGGGAGGAGGCCCCGGGGACGACCCAGGACTCACTGGAGACACTATGTCTCTCGGCTGGCCTGGGAACGCCTCGGGATTCCCCCAGAAGAGCTAGAAAAAGTGGCCGGGGAGAGGGAAGTCTGAGCTTCTCTGCTTAAGCTGCTGCCCCCGCGACCTGACCTTGGATAAGATGGATGGATGGATTAATGACTACTGGTCTCAAAATTATTCATTTAAATTTATTCAATTATTTTGTCCATGTCCTGCTGCAGGTCTTTAGCGGTCAGTCAAGGGTTTTTGACCACCTGCCTCCTCAGAAATCTGGCAGCAGGCATTGATAGCTTCCTCTTTCTGCCACATCCAGGGAGAGTAGCCACTGTTCTTTCAACTTTAAACATGTGCACTATGCTTCTAACTTTATCTCTAGTAACATTTAGCGCCTCTGCTATCTTTTGGTATCATTTTCCTTGTTTGTGTAAGGCAATGATCTCTTTCCTGAACTTTTTGAACAATTCTTTTGACTTAGTCATATTTCTAACATGCAATCAAACATCACAGTCAACAATCCAGGTATTTGAGGTGATCTATCTCAAGCACACCTGATGCAACTAATGATGCCCTTGAGGCAACATGCGATTTGCAAATATGTGCTCTTATGAGGAAATATATTCAAGGGGTTTAGTTATTTTGAAACTACAGTAGTCATTGAAAGTAGGATTTAGGAATTTGAAAAAAAAATCCTTGTAATATTAATTTAATTTAACAATTTATATTGTTTTTGTGTGATTTGTTTATTGAAAACACCTGAAAAATAGTAAATTATTGCCAAATGCAGTGGGTGTTGAATAATTTTTCAACTGTAGTATCAGCTATGCTAGCTTGGAACCTCACCAGGAAAAGCAAAAAATAAACTAGTACCGCAAACGGTTCTGAATGGGCCCTCGCTCAACCTGCATGCGTCAAGGTATGGCCATCACGATGTGTGCAGGCCGTGCTTGGCCCCGTCCAGCCCCACTTCTGGTACTATTTTCAGTGCCATCCCTGCGCATGTCGGGGCGTGTAGCCACCGCGATGAGCAACCGGAGGATTCACGGTCTCCCGCATGAAGTTTCGAGCCAATCATCAATGTATGGCAAAGTTACAGTTCATTTCCCGTTTAAAATGGACGACTTTCTGTTGGGTCAAGGTCATATCCGTAAACATGTTTAGGGCACTTCCCATGTCTTACATATGAAGTTTCGTTCACATCAGTCAATGTACTGAAAAGTTACAGTTCACTTCCTGTTTAAAATGGCAAACTTCCTCTTTGGTCAAGCTCATGTCCAAAAACATATTCAGGGTAGTTCCCTTGTCTCATATATCAAATTTCATCAAGATTGGTTGGTATACAATGAAGGTATATGGCACTTCCTGTTTAAAATGACCGACTTCCAGTTGGGTCAAACTCATGTCCCTAACCATGCCGCAGCCGCAGCTCAAGGAAGAGTCCTGGTTGTTCCAAACCAAACTTCTTCCTTTAGCAATTACAGAGACCACTGTGGCTCTTGGAAACCAGCAGCAGCAGAAATCGTTTGCAGCCTTCCACAGATCTCTGCCTAGACAATCCTGCCTCTCGGCTCTTCAGACCAATTTCAAAGCCTCCTGGTTTTTGCTATTTTACTTGTCAGGTGTGAGACCTTACAAGTGTCTTTCAAAGTCATGTCAAATCTAATTATTTTACCAAAGGGGGACTCCAGCTTTAGGTTTTATAATATCTCTAACACCATGAAGAGAAAGGACAGTCATCATCAGCTATGAGTTTAATTAAAAGGTAACTAATACTAGTAATTAATTTTGTCATTTATGAGGTTTTAGTGTAAAAGGAAATGTTTTAAGTAACATAGTGTGGGGAAATGAAAAAGAAAAAGAGTGTGTGGAACCTAAACAACAGTTAGTTGCAAAACTATTTGCAAAAATTTAAGGGATAGATGTTTTCTAAAGTGTAGTCGCATGAGATAATGACATGTATACATTTTTTGTGTTTAAACTAAGATAATTAGGATGAATATTTCTCCCAAAGATTAGCGGGAAAATAATACAAATTTCCCAGTAAAAACAGGATCTAACCAGGATCTCTCAGCCAGTTTAAACCTCCTTAGCTCCAATAGAAACTAGATCCATAAAGTTCTCTCTCTCACCAAAATGCACACACGTGATTCTCCACACCAAAAACACAGCACCAAAAACATTCTATCTTTGCACCAACTGCAGTTAAACAAAAGCTTTTTCAGTTTATTCACCTTCACAGGTTATTTGTCCAAAATCCTCCAAAGTTTTACAACCACCTGCTGTACACTATTATTATTAAACACACTATTAAAAAAAACTGTTTCCACTTAATTTCCTGCCAATCATGGTCCTGCAGATGATTGACAGGTGTCTAGCATTATTAGCACTGTCTCATTAAAATGGTCTTGACTGGATTTCCCAGGAATCTTGTTTCCCAAGTTTAAATGCTAATTAAAACATCATTCACTCCTGGGTCAATGGGTATAATGCATAGAGGTTTTAATTGGCTTCAGCTCCAATCGGCATGGTTTGAAACGCAAGAGCCAGGTGAGCACACTAATTTCTTCTTAGTCTTTTTAAAGTTTGCATTTTGGTAACAATGTAAATTCCTGAATCTTTTCTCATACAACAGTATACAACAGTATGACACAACCCATGCACAAGACCAGCAGCTTCATCTGGGTTCAAAAATCCTGGGCATAGTACCTGCAGCACTGACTGCACTGTGTGCGCCCCAGGTGTTGAGAACCAGCCTCAAACACAGAGGTTTGCACTCACTAAAAACATGGTGGGACATAAGCAATGATATTAGCTACTTAAACCAATCAAACATCAAATTTCATTTATAGTGCACTTTTCGTTCAATACAAATGTTGCACATAGTGCTTCATGTAATAAAAACAGCATCACTCCCACTCTTCCCCTCTACCTTTAATCCCCATCAGCGATAGAACAGACAGATTGGTATGGTGAGGTACCTAACGATTCTCACCCCTAGCTCTTAAGACATTGTGTTGGTACTTTATACCAGTGATTCCCAACCGGGGGGGGGCTGACCCCCCTAGGGGGCGCCAAAGATTTTATTCAGCATTTTATTCATTAGTGTGACAAAAACAACTAAATTTAAGTGCTACATTAAATGTTTATTCATTTATTTAAATAAAAAAATCACTAAAGAAAAGTTTACAAATATAGGCTATATTGCAAGAATTAGGGCATGTGTAATATCCCTCCTGCAGTATACACAGAGGTAACCTAGCAACAGAAACAGAGAGCTAATGGAAAAATGGCGAAGTGGTGTCAGGGAGACAAGAATGCCGAATATCTCAAAAAGAAAAAGAGAGGGTACCATGAAGTTACATTGAGTTTGGCTTCATAGAAGCAATGGACAAAATTAGAGCCGAATGCATGAGAAACTGGCAAATTAAAGTTTCACACCCTGCAAGCTGAAGCGACACCAGACAACTAAACATCCTGAGACGGTGGGTAAAACCAAAGAGTTTTTCCTCAGATAAAGGAAACTCGTTGTCATGAACAGGCCCCAAACCATTAATGACAGTTTTTAAAAAGCTGGAAGCGATCAGGAGCAGGCGACGGTTGCGTCTTTTGAGTGCTCTTTCCTTATTGCACAAGCCAAAAAGCCACACAATATTGGAGAAACCTGTTTGCATTAAAATGGCTGACATACTATGTGGACTGCAGGTGGCTGACAATTTTAAGACTGTACCACTGTCCAATAACACAATAAAAGACAGAATCGACAGAATGGCAGGAAAGGTTGAGAACACACTCGTCGAAAAAATCAAGACAGGCCTGTTTTCAATCGAGCTGGATAAAACTACCACTATGGCAGAGGAGGCAATTCTCATTGAATATGTACAGTACATTGAAGAAACTGAGCTAAAACAGGACATTGTTATGTCTGTTAATCTCACAGGCACCACAAGAGGAGAGGACATTTTCAGTGTAGTTGATATGTACTTCACAAGGCACAATATTCCCAATTGTAGTTCCATGCTGCACAGATGGAGCCGCCGCAATGATGGGGAAAAATAAAGGCTTCAACAGCCGTTTGAAGGAGAAGGCACCCCACTGCTTAGTGTTTCACTGCATGATACAAAAACAGGCACTGGCAGGCAAACACCTCTGTGAAGATCTGAATGTAACCTTAAAGACTGTGGTAAAAATAGTAAACTTTATTAAAGCTCGTCCAGTCAATAAACAGATCTTTGCACAGCTGTGTGAGGATGAGGTCCACCAGACACTCCTCCTTCATACCGAAGTGTGCTGGTTGTCCCGGGGCAGAGTGTTGGTGCATTTCATGGAACTTAAAAACCAAATAAGGGAATTCTTACCCATACATAACCAAAATCTATCCGACGAAATGACAGATGAGATATTCAGTCTGTAAAACGAGGCAAACAAATGCATGCAGGCCGCGGATGCCAGCATAATGGAGTGCAAAGAGACAGTGGATGTGTTGGTGCGCAAAATGGAGTATAGAAAGAATGAATTGGTAAATGGAGACCTGCAACAGTTTCCTTTGCTCCAGGAACAGTCAGGGGGGGAAGTTACCTGATGCTTTGGCCAGACAGTTCACCGCCCACATGGAGAAGCTTCAGGAGGAGATGCACTCGCGTTTCTCGGATATTAATGACCATGTCTCAAAAGACGCATGGGTGATGGACCCATTTCTCGCACAAGAAGAGCATGTACCTCCAGGCTGAGGATGCTGAACATGGATACAAGCGGTTTTGGCTTGTGAAAGGACCAGGAGTCGCTCCGAGACTTGCTCATCGTGCGACCACCAGATTCATCTTGCAATTTGCCACAACATACCTGTCAGAGACTGCATTCAGTGCTCTGGTCACCATCAAAACAAAGACACGCAACAGGCTTGATGTGCACAGTGACTTTCATTTGGCTGTTACCAAAGTCACACCAGACATCCCATCACTGGTTCAGAGCTTTCATTAAAAGACAGGCTGTCTGGACTCTTAAGGTGTGTGTATGACAGTGAAATTAAATTAAATTGCTCATACAGAGAAAAATGTGTTTTAGAAACACATTTTTCTCTGTATGAGCCTTTGACGTTAAGTCGTCAAAGGGTCATTGGATATTGGCTATTGTCTGATTTAGTTTCACCTGAGTCGTTAGTTATTGGCTATTGACTGATTTAGTTTCACCTGAGTCATCAACTGTATTTGACTTTAGGTGTGAATGTGTGTGAAACCTCCTGGGGAGGGAGTCCAGAACAGCTCCACCACCTCCCCTGTTCAGGGTTGGTTTCTCCAGTTTGGCAAAGATGGCTTCTTTTACTCCTCTTTCAAACCATCTGTCCTCCCTGGCCAAAATCTGAAAGAATGTCCTGTCTGGTGTAAGTGTAGATAGACTGCTGAGACTTGTCCTGAGTGGGTCTGTCTCAGTGGGACCCACTCAGGACAAGTCTCAGCAGTCACACCTAAAGTCAAATACAGTTGATGACTCAGGTGAAACTAAATCAGACAATAGGCAATAACTAACGACTCAGGTGAAACTAAATCAGACAATAGCCAATAACTAACGACCCTTAACGACTCATCTAACCTTTTAGTAAACAACTCACACCCCCTTCTGGTCCAAACCACACCCCATGGACCAAGAACCTGACAGAGTTTATAAGTCCCAGACTCTCCACCAGTCAAACAGAACTGAAGAAGCCTCTTGGATGAGAGGCGAAACGTCTTCAAGAAATTCAACTAAGTCCAGTTGCCTTTTTTTTGCTACACTTTTGAATATATTGAAATATAATAAAGGTACAGTTTTTCATATAAAATAAGTTATGATGTCATTGTATGTGTGTGTGGGGGGGGGCAAAATTTAAAAATGTGGGTCCCTCAAGAAAAAGGTTGAGAATCACTCCTTTATACAACAACCTCAGTAAAACCTGATTTATCCCTTTTAAACAAGTTTTTCGTGTCATGGCCACTTTGACCACCACTTTGTCGTTATGTGTGTTGCTGCATTAATACGAAGACAGTGTGGTTTTGAAAAGACTTTAATGTGCACTTACGTTTGGTGCAGCGCTGCGACCCCTGAGCTTTGCTCCAGCCATAACAGCACTGTTCACCACAGACATTCACCCTGTGGAGAGAAATCAAGCACAGGCATATGAGGGAAACTCTCTCACACATACACATTCAGGCATTAAATGAAACACAACCTTCTGCTCTGTATCAAAGTGAAAGCTGAATTTTACTCACAGATCCTGACAGATCTACGGCTTACAACTTTTATTTTGCTCTGGCTCTTTTTACCTTAGGACACATGTTATTTCAATTAGGCTGCACTCTTGATGACTAAGAGTTATCTCCTTTACTCAGACGCCAACATCAACTGTTTCTTCAGCTCACTGGAGGAATGCACTTATTGCTAAGCTGTCACTAGTCTTCACTTCTGATTTTCACAGGAGCCTGATTCTGAATGTATTAGAGGTAAGCCGTAGTTGACACTGATGTCCACTGGGTTCAGGGAGTTTGAGGCAAGTCCTGGCCGTCAGCATCTAAATGTTCCGCCATAGTTATCTGATGTTTTGGCCTTCGCAAAGCCTCACCGGGTATTTTCCAGACTTGAATGCCGTTCCAAACACAGGGCTCATGAGAGGTGGTTTGGCCTTGTGATAATATGACTGGGAGGCAGGAATTTTCTATGATACAGAAGTTACTGCACCAAAGAGTGTTTATTGGGGTAGTTGGGTTTGTTGAAGCCAAAGTGAATCTGGCAACCACATTCTGTCCAATAATGCATTCAATAGACTGATATGAGTCACTGCTTCCTTCAAATGTATAAATACACAATATGACAAAATATAGTTGAAATGAAAGATTCCATCACGCATTTTAATCTCAAATCTCAAATTCTATTTCTTTGGTGATTTACATCAAAATATTAAAGGTGACATAGAATGGTCCTTTTGAACCAAAAATCAAGATTACTGATGTCTCTTTAGATTAGGCCACTTTATTGCTGCTCTCTGACAGCATCTGAACAGGCACTCTGTGTTTGAGCTAATGCCCACCCCCAGAACATTGAGTCTCTTGTGATTGGCCAGCTACCAAGCACATTCCCACTCACTTGTGATTGGCCAGCTACGAGCAGACTAACTGCTCTGTGGTGCTTTGCCCCCCAAACCGATTCGCTTTTAAACAGCGAAGCCGAGACAAACGGAAAAGGCGGACACAGACTGTGATGTGTGTTGCTCAGTAGTTAGCATACATGCTAACCCGAGACACTCGCGGACCGACACGTAAATGCACACATTTCCACACAGGTCATGCAGCAGTTCGCTTGTAAACAGCGTCATATGGAGCTGAGACAAACACTCACTCTCACTCACTCATTTTCTACCACTGTTGAGACAAACAAAAAGGCGAACACACACGCTGCCTTCCAAATGAGGCCACAATTAGCCGTCATTAGCTATTGCTGTACAAGACAAGAAGCAGTCAAAGACATTATTACTTCATTTGATACTTACATTGCCTTCAGGAAATCCATTAGGGATTGTTGGAACTGCTCCCTACTTGAGATGAAGTTTTGAGCTGAGTCCAGCTTTGTATTGCGTGCTTGGTACGCATTTTAGGAAGCTTAGCAGGGATATTACTATCAAAAAATAAAAGATATCCACTCTGCTCTTTTTTTCCTCAGAAGGGAGTCTATGAAGCACCTGGTGTTTTTGACAACCAGCAACAGAGCAACAATGAACTGAACCTTCCTTCTGAGACATGTTGCTCCCAACAGATACAATAGTTGTAATGGTGGAAGTGATTCAGCTTCTTCTTCTTCTTCTTCAGGTAGAAAGGAGTAGCTGTTGGGGGAGGGTTCGTTGCACAGCAAATGTGCTAGTTATGTAACTAAACTCAACTTTTCAAAACCGCTTGCTCGAGCACAGGTAAACAGAGAAGCCATTTTTTCTCAAAAGTGGCTGAAGTGTTTATAGTGACACTTTAGTGATGTTTAGATTTGGGAAGTACACGGGGACACACCAAAAAACATCAGAAATTTGATTTTCCAGTAAATGTCCTCTTTAAAATATGTTCATTCCAATAGAACTTGCATAACTACCACTGACTACTTCAAGACAAATGCACAGTATAACTGAATAATCTCAGAGTTACTTTTGTCTGAGAAAATGCCGCCAGATGAATGAAATAAAAGGGAGTGCTGTACTGGGACAAACAATGTCAGAACATATCATCTGCTCATCAAGGATAAGAACAGCAATCTATTCAAAATTCAGAGTGGGGGGTCACGGCCTAGGAGACGGTTGGTTTTACGGGAACTCCTCCAACACCCTTCATATATTTTTCACCTTCTCTTAAACCATGTTGTTGTTTTTATAATGCCAGTGCAGTAGTATGACTCTTGAACAATTCTGGACAAAACAATGCCAAATAATGGCGTCGACTGAGGGAAAGAATAAGTTGTAATAGCCAACCGACAACATGGTGGCCCAAAATGGCAGCGAGTGTGATGAAGACGGTGAGGAAGCTGAACCCGGACTCGCTAAAGCACTGAATTTGATGACCACTCAACTAATTGGGGCTATTAATGGCAAACTCAACCCTTTAGCTAAAACAATCCTCTCTCATACCAACGAGCTGAAGAGAGCTAATGACCGTTTGGATGAAGCAGAGATTTAGATTGCTAAAGAGCCGCAAGCTAACCGTATAGTAGCTTTGGAGAGAAAAGTTGAATCCCTCTTTGACCATATAGATGACATAGAAAACAGAGATAGGCAAAAAAATGTCTGCGTCTTTAACCTGCCTCAGAATATAGAGGGGAGAAATGCTTTGAGATTCTTCGAACACTGGCTGCTGGATTTTCTTGACATGGATGCTAAAGGGGGTCAAGATAAGCTAGAACGGGCTCACCGCTCCCTAATACCCAGGCATGGTTCTGACCAGTGACCATGCCTGGTCATCATTCAGTTCCACGCATTCCCGGACAAGCAGAGAGTGATGGCAGCAGCACGGTGAAAAGCAGAAGATGGGGGGTATTACTCTGGAGGGAAGGAAGATATTCTTCTACCATGACCTGTCAGCCGCAGTACTTCATAAATGGAAAGAGTTTAATGAAGCCAAATATTATATATTTAGAGGCTTATAAGTTGAAAACTTTTGTTTATCATGTAATAATTGGGTTATGTCACTTTGTTTTCTGATTTGTTGATTTGTTTTCTTTCTGTTTACATGGTGTGAGAAACATGTTCAGCCCTAGTCAAGGCACCTTAGAGTACAGCAATCCCCCGCAACCTGGGGAAGGACCCCTATAATCCATTTAATTTCTCATCATCTTCTTTTTCTTTAACATGTCTCTTATTCTTATGGTTTCATATGTTCTGGTTTTGTGTTATTTGTAGTTCACGTTCAGTACTGGTCTCCTACATTCAGTATATCATGAACATATTTGGATAAACTACCCAAAAAACATGCCCCTAAATGTTGTACAATATAATATGGGATGTATAAAAATGCATCTCTGGTCATCTGTATGGATACTCATCTCAGTTTACTACATTTGCCAATAGAAGGATGCCATCTAATAAGTTAAAATTCTGTTTGTGGAATATAAGGGGCTTGAGGGGTAATGTGAAGAGAAGAAAGGTTCATTCTTTGAGGGAGGGGGTTACTGTGGCTCTACTACAGGAGTCCCATTTAGAGGACAATGAGCATCTCAAAATTAAATACAGTTGAGTTGGCCAGGTGTACTTCCTCAATTTACCACCAGTAGCAGAGGGGTTGTTATACTGGTGCACAAGAATATACCATTTTAATTAAAAAAGTGTATAAAGGACAAGCGCGGAAGGTTTGTGATTATAAATGGTGTCTTACACAGCAAAGAAATTACTATTATAATTTTTTATTGCCCACCTAACTGTTCTCCATATTTATTAACTAAAGCATTTTCAGAATTTGCAGTATCTTTGCCGTTGGCCTTGGCAGGAGGAGACTTTAATTGTTTACTTAACCCTTGACTAGATAGACAAGGTGAATATTACATCCATCTGATAAAGAATTCACCTTCAGCAGGCCTGAGCAGTGAATTTTATCAAGAATTTCATGATGTACTTATAGATCCCTTCTTACAAATGCTGGAACATTCTCTCATAACTGGTAGCCTTCCCAATTCATTAAGAGAAGCCGATATCACCCTAATTGTAAAAAAGGAAAGTCCCCAGAGGACTGCTCAGGATATAAGCCTATTGCTCTTCTGAATCAGGACATTAAAATAGTATCCAAAGTATTGGCACCACATCACGAGAGAGTTCTACCTTTTATCATCAGAGAGGATCAGACAGGCTTTATCAAAGGTATAAGTTCTAGTAAGAATGTTAGAAGGCTTCTGCATATCATTAATATTTGTCAGATACAGGAAAATGATAGTAAGCTCATTTCATTGAATGCAGAAAAGGCCTTCGACCGTGTCGAATGGTCATACCTGTTTTATATTTTACATAAATTGCAATAGAGCCTCTTGCTGAGGCCACAAGGCATGACTCCAAAAATAATTAGCATAAATGTGGGTGGGATCCAACATAAAATTTCATTTTACGCGGATGACGTTTTACTTTATGTGCTGGAGTCTGAAACTTCTGTCTGACATCTTGTTGATGTAATCACCCTGTTTGGGTGTTTTTCAGGTTACAAAATCAATTTTCTCAAAATCTTTGGTGATGCCAATGGGAAGCCTTAGCGATAGAATTAACAGACTACCCTCATTTCCATTTAAATTGTCCATTACAGGTTTTGTTTACCTGGGCATTTACATCACACCTTTATTTCAATTAATTTTAACCCCCTCCTCGACTCCTTACCGAAGTATCTAGACAGATGGGCTCCACCCCCCCTTGTCATTGCTTGGTAGAGTTTCCATCATTCAAATCAAATGGATATTTTGTCAAGATTATTATACCCCTTTACCCGTGGCAAGGTACTGAAGCTGCTTAATGGCTGGCTGAGTGACTTTATTTGGAACAAGAGAAAGCTCAGGCTAAAAGTAGCAAAATTACAACTTCCTAGTTCGAAAGGCAGGCTAGATCTTCCAACATCAGATGGTATCAGCTAGCATCCCATTTTAGATTTATAGCAGAATGGGTCAATGCTATGCTATCATTTGCACAACTTTGAGAAAAGTATAGCCAATCCAGGGATGACTTCTTCAAATACCTGTAGATTCAAGACTTCATAAACAGGGGAACTACGCTCAATATTGACATCTGCAGTTGAACAATTACTCCTCCTTGGTCCAGCTAAGAAATCCATTACTCACTTTTACAATGTCTTAAGCCAGACTGATGTGATAAATGTACAGGATGTTATGCAGACGTGGCAAGGTTAACTTGGTATAGATATTGATGGGGATAAATCGACTAAGATATGGACTAAAACAAAGAAAATATCTGTGTGTAACCATGCTAGATTGTTGCAATTTAAGATTCTGCTCCATTTACAAATCTTTAAATCTCTTAACAAAAGACATAAAATTAACTCTAAACTTTCACCTGCATGTTTAAAATGTAAAATCTCAGTGGGTACCACTCCTCATTGTATCTAGTCTTGTCCTAAAATTCAAGCATATTGGATGGATGTTTGACAAGATCTGGAAAATATATTTGGTGTTGTGCTGTACATGGACCCTCTCTCTTTCATCACTGCACTGAGCAGCTCATTCAATGATAGACTCCTTCACCTCAAATGTGTGAAGGAGAGATATCGTAGATCCTTCCTTCCTGCTGCTGTCAGACTGTTTAACAACCAGCACTGCTCCCAGTAGACCACACACACACACACACACACACACACACACACACACACACACACACACTCAATCACTTATATACGGTGAGAGACATCCTGGCAACAACAATACAAATATCAATAATAATGTGCAATAACTAATATGTGTCAGTGCCACTGTGTAATTTATTGGCCCATGTGTAACTGCTGCTATTGTGTTTCTTCTTTTTTGGATGTTTCCTCTTGCACATAGTGTTTATATTCTGTATTTTATTTGTATCTATATCTCCAGCTCTTTTTTATTCTTTTTTACACTTATGTAAATTACCCACTTGCTGCTGCAACAATGTGAATTTCCCCATTGTGGGACAATAAAGGAAATCTTATTTTATCTTATCTTATCTTTGATCCTGGGTTACCCCACTCAATATGCTGTCATGGATGCTAACTAAAAAACTGTCTAATATCCTCATATATGCAGCAAGGAAGAACATTTTTGGTCTTGGATAAGGGGTTCAAGTCCTGACTGGCCATCCTCTACTGAGAACATTCCTAGAATTAAGGGAACTGGGCTTGTAAGACAAGTGACAAATGGCGGGTAGAAGAAGGGTTAAATGCTGAGAGGATTTTTCCTATAGGGATTAATAAACTACATAAAATAAAAAATAAAAACTAATGGGCACCTGGTGAAAAATCACTGCTAATGGAATAAAATGGAATGCTTCAGTGACGCATTTTATAGTAAACCAAGCCTTGGCAAAGTACGCACAATGTTTGGATTTTTTAAACATGGGTAAATCCACTCAAAAAAGACAATTCCTTTCTCGTTGCCTATAGGAGTTTGTCTTTCATTTTTTTCCCTGCAGTAAGTCATGTTTGACATCCCACACATGAAATAAACAACCAACCGTGCAACAAACAACAAAACAAAATCACCACGTAGAACACTTCAGCCCCGTTTAAAAATCTGGAGCAACTGAACAATTTCAGATCACCGCTTGGATGGTACGCATTGTAATGTCACACAGAGGGTGCAGATTATTTGCATACAATTCTGAATATACAATTGCAGACAAGTGGAAAAGGAGCTTTAGATTTCCTGTCAGAGTCCACACTGACGCTAGATCATTGTTTCATTCATCTACAGCTTTTTCCTCTACACCAATCCCAGCTGGCATAGGTGGGGGTGCAACATGGACAGGTCGCAAGTCCATCCCAGGGCAAACACAGGGAGAACATGCAGACTCCGCACAGAAAGGCCCTCAATTGGACTGGATCGCTAATTCAGGTCTTTTTGCTGTAAGGCAACAGTGATTGCCACTACTAAATATGCTTTCACACCAGGAGAGTCCGGGGGACTCGGTTCGATTGGGGGAGAATGTTGCTCTGTACAAAATAAATTCAGCAATACCAAAAAAAAGAGGAGGGTGAGATCCTATGACATGCTGCTGTTGTTACACAAATGCTGAGCGAGAATTAAGTTTAAGATCATATATATGTCTCCAATACCTTCCTCTCTTTGGTTCAGTCCATTTGCCTTTCCCACTGTAAACAAACCGCACTTGGGTCAACTTGCAAGTGCACCAGAGTTGACTTGTTAGTTCAGCACCAGAGTTCAGATGAGCTTTCACACCTACCTAAATGAAGCGGACTATCCGAGGGAACAAACTCTGGTCTGTATAAAGGGGACCAAACAGCTCTGGTGTGAAACCGCCCTAAAAGTTTGATTAATACAGGCTCTGGTCACTAAAGCTGAGGACACAGTTGTGAAAGGCGATCTGCAGTCATACAGGTTCACCAACACTGGTTTGACCTGTATTATGGTACAGTCCACAGTGTTTTCCACAATTTAGGTAGTATTTGTGTGGGGGTCTTCATATGTTGGTGAGAATCACTTCACCTCAGAGTTGATGGTATGTTTACAGTGTGAGTCATACATTTCTTTGCTTGTAATTAGTATATTTCAAAGTTGTTTCTATGATGCTTACTGCAAATCACAACACTTTCAGCTATGACATATAATATGCATTAAGGAAAACCCAATTGGGCCATAAACCACTGGGTAACACTAACATTCTTACATGGTGCATAATGAGCAGAGCTGCAAGCAGCATCTTGTGAGGATATTAATATGTAACTTGAGCAATAAAAACACACAGACCTACTTTGTGCCATGAAAACAAGTTATTTATGCACAAAAATACACACATGATCTGATCCTTTTAGCCTGGTTTAACCTGGTAACGAGATAAGTGTACTGGGGTGACAGCGGTTCACAGACACAACAGCATTTACTAATCGCACAATGTTCTGGTAACAGAGCAGCTGAGGCTGAGTTACTGGACCACACACAGCCTGGTGTCCTCTTGGTGTTCTGCTGCATACTCTACTGCAGTTCACACACCCACATCAACTAGGACTCCTGCTTTGTGTTCATACAGAGCTGTTTTCAGTCTGAATGTCCACTGGAACAGAAATTTCCCACACTGATCAAAGCCAGATTATGGACTAACTGCTCTGGTGAAAGGTAGGGATGGCTCTATACTACTATTTCTTCTCGAGCACCTACCGATGCCAATATCAGTCTGATACAGTCATTTACAGCATTACGAAGCTGTTAAAAACACATTTGTGCAGATGTATTACCAACTAAGCATAAAAAGCCATTTCAAAAACATAATGCTCCAACTGTAAATAATGTAACAAATTAACAGCCCACAATATTATAGACTGTTTGAAGCATTTATGTGAAATTTAGGATTTTTGGATGAAATTGGATTATGAGATTTTCTTTTTCCAACTTCCTACCCTGACTGTGATATTGACCAGTTGCATCAATGCTAAGGATGGCACTATACCACTTTTTTGTGTCCGAATGTCACAAACTTAAGTATCGACTGATACCGTTATTAGTCGGATACAGTCATTTAGACCATTTATGAACTATGAAGCTGTTAACAACATATTTGTGCTGAGTCATTTCAAATACCTAATTCTCCAGTTGTGTAACAAATATTGTTCTCCCAAACATGACTCAGCTAAAATGTGTTTTATTTTTTATTTTTATTTTTGCATTTTTACTGTCTGTGCATAGTTAAGTATGTGATATATAGGATTTTTGGACTGCATCAGATTTTACATTTTTATCTGTCCGATATCAGATACAGTAATTATGACCAGTATTGGTCTACGGACCAATATACTGATACGGACCAATGCTGATACTCATCTCTAATCAATGCAGACTGATTCATGATGTTGCCTGTAAATTTGCTCAAACTCTGCTACAACAATGAAAATGTATTTTTATATCAGCATTGTGAAAACTCATTGGACCAGTGGTTCCCAAACACTGGAAAGCGACCCACAGATAGGTCGCAGGATAATTTTTTTGGGTGCCCAAACAAATTAGCAGACTTTTTTTCAAAACTTTTAGTTAATCTTTGTGTGCGTCTTTTGAGGTTTTAATTACTTTATCAATCACCTCTTGGAAATTACTCTTTCACCATTTAAAAATGCTATTACATTAGTTTTTACATTATGCACAAATTTACCCTTGTCATATCTGATATTGTGATTTGGGCCACTCAGTTTCCTAAAAGTCCTGTAAACACGTTAGTTTGTCTAAAATCAAGTTAGTCTTAGTCGGACTAACACACCTGGAAAATGTGAATTATAGTCCGGTTACTCCTGCACATATACACATTTAAAAAGTGGGTCTCTGTAAATGACTATATATATATATATATATATATACAATAGCTAAACAATACAACTTTAAGGGAAAACGTTCATCAGACCTTATGAGATGCTTATTAATATCAAGTTTTTGCTCATGTGAATAACAGCAGATTTAGCACATTTGTCACCAAAGCAGTTAATCCTTAACGCTCTTTTACACACTGAAGCTTCTGCATGTGTGTGGCATGAAGGTAAGGTGAAGGTGTAATTAATGATACATGATATTGGACATTTTGTTGATAGGTGATATATCAGGAGTTCTATGCATATACCTATATGTATATACATTTTTTTTCCTGTACCCACCTGCCAATCAGTGACTCTTACCTGAAGTGATATTATATGATTTTTCATTTCACATTTCACAGCAGATGGATATGGATTTTCTTCATTGTGCAAAATAAATAAACATAAAATAAATAAGAGATGAAGAGGGCACAAGCATAGAAGTCAAGGTAGGAGGTATCAGTCTCTTCAGTATACTGTTTAAGTCATTACTTATAACAGAGGATATTTGTGCGTTTGCTGATATCTGATAATACATTTTCAAGCCAATATTGGCTTGAAAATGTATTATGGTGGGGTCTATGGGTGTTATAATGCTGCCTCGATAATTCCAAACATGTTTTGAAGGTAGACTACATAGCATGTGTGAATGGTGACTGTTTGGTTCTATGATGACAGGAAGTCATTAGGTTCATTCACATTCCTCAGACCTAACTTTTTTCTCTTTTCTTACCCAGACAACTTCATGAGCTGCTGCTGCTGCTGCTGACTGAACTGGGGTATGGGCACCGGAGCCGCCTGGTTCCCCATCCTGCGGGTCCGAACCTGGCCGCCTAAATTGGATTTTAGCTCCACGTTGTACGTGTGCGGCTGCCCCGCTGCCCCGTGACGAGTCGTGATGGAGCTGACGCGCAGCCCGCGGTCCGACCCAGGAGAACCCGAGCCCGGCCCCTGCCCCTGTCCCGGTCCTGGTCCGGGCTGGAGCACGTACAGCTTCCTGAAGCCGCTATGGCTCTGCCGTTGCTCCACTGACAAACAGACCGGGCAGAACAGAGCAGCCAAGGCAAATAAGAGGCCCCATTGAATCCAAGCCATATCTCCAAAGAACAGAGTCAAGTTTGAGAGGGAGTGAGGGAGTAAAGGAGGGGTGTTCAGGTTAATTTCGGCTCCGCAAAAACAAAAGTCTTTCACTTCTCGAAAGCAAGAAAAACGCGTGTATTGTTGAGCGTAATCATGTAAATGTCGACACAGAAATACACTTAATTACACTGGACAACCCAACGTTCCCTCTAAAAGTTGAAAAAGAAAAAACCGCTGGCTTCAGAGAAAAAAGTTTGAAATAAAACAAGGCATGTCACGGAAAAAAAGTTCCCTCAGGCGGGAAGTGAGTGTGTCCTCCTCCTGTAGCACAGCAGTCAGTGTGTCCGAGGGCTGCCGTGTCTCCCGACGGCCGCTGCCTGCAGTCTCTCCTTGGTCACCGAGTCTCAGAACTCCCCGAAAGTTTCTCCGCTGGAGGTGAACAGTGTCACAGGCAGAGCAGCAGCGGAGAGAGCCGCCTGCCTCCAGACGTGACGTCATCTCACAGGACGGAGGGGGAGGGAGGGAGGGAGGGACAGGAGCCCCCCCCCCCCCCCCCCCCCACACACACACACACACACACGCACGCACACCCACACACACACACACATACACACACACGCACGCACACACCCCCCACACACACACACACATACACACGCACGCACACCCACACACACACACACACATAGGATCACTGATTGACACCGACTTTATTCTTGTTAGGACTCTGCAATAGATATGGGATTTATGGCTCTTTGGAGGGAGCCGGATTTTTGAGATCCGTTCATTCAAAAGACTGGCTCATTTGGCTCATTTTTATATTTATTCACATTTATTCAGCCTGGGGTTAATTCATTTTATCTTGGATCAGAATAATTTTGAACTCACCAATATTTGAGTTTGAATTATTCTGAAATATTGATTATAGCTTAATTTGACATGTGTGGATAAGATTCTAAAGTCTGATATGGATTCTTTGTAAATATTGCACTGCCATATCCCTCTGAGTTGACAGTGAGATCACTATTTACTCTATGTACAAAGCATGTGTATGTGTGTAAAACTACTTTGACCTATGTTATTCATGCAACACCTAAACACTTATAAATACACAATAAAAAATAAAGCAATTCCATGCAAAGGCTTTTAGTGCAAAATTTCCACACAAGAACATTTTTAACAATACAGAAAAACTCAAAACAATATTTATATTATATATTTATTATATAAAATTATATAATAAAGGCTTATAATAAAGATTAATATTTTCTTGTCCTTCTGCAAATTTGCATTGAGGAAGACAAGTGATCTCACTTTTGCAGGCTTGAGGCGACTTCTTCTCTCTGTGATTATTTGTCCAGTTTTAGAGAAAATTCTCTCAGATGGAACTGATGTGGCCACAACGCAAAGCTTCTTAGCCATGAGTTTGCTGAGCTTGGGGCAGCAGCCGACTCGTGCACAACTCATGCGACATTTGTATATGAAATAATAATAAGCGCTCCTCCCCATGCTCTCTCCGTCTCAGTGGAGGAGCAAGGAGGAGCTTGTGTGAGCATCTGTGTGAACCATAGGTGTGAACTCAGGGAGAAAGAAAAAAAAGAACGGCTCCCAATGAAACGCGACTCGGTTCCCATCGTTCATGTTAATGAACTGGTCAAAAGATTCAGTTCCTTCGTGAATGTCACAACTCTACTCCGCATTGACATCTATTCTTTGGACAAATTAAATCGGTGTGTGAAGTGGAAAAAATAAATGACACTATTCCCCTAATCTATAAGTGTGTCAGTCATATTACTAAATTATTAAACACTAAATCATGGATATTTTCAGTAAATAAAAGATACAAGAAGATGCCACTGCAGATGGATGAGTAACTTGTCCAGGGTGTGACCCTATGACACTACCTTATGACTTTTCCCATGGTAAAAGTCAATGTACACTCAGTCTGACTGAGTCTGTGCCTGTTCAGAGGCTGGCAGAGAGCAGCAATAAAATGGCTTAATCTGAAGAGACTATGAGGTATTTGACCATAAATATTATTTAATTTATCTAAGTAGACATCAGTAATCTCGATTTTTGTTTAAACTGAATTGCATAGACGTCGGTAGGCATCTTTCACTCCATTCACTCGAGCGTAAAATTTCAACTTTGTTGAAACTTTTAACCTCATACAATGAAGTGAAAACCAATCAGCGTTGTGAATATCTGACTGATTTCTGTGATGTCACAACATGTCCATGTCCAGCTGCCATCCAGGCAGTTGACTTCACGATGGAGGAAAATGTATCATTTCTGTTTTTACATCCAGAGATCTTCAACACTAGAGGTCAGAAACAGTTTTCATTAACTAACATTTAACATTTTCAAAAATGATCACTGATCAATGATCAACAATGAACTTTAAGCACACAGTTGTTATGTCTGGTCTGGGTTGCTCCTGTGTTTTTTGCTTTTACTTCCTGTTTTATGTTCATGTACCTTTTGTTACTTCCTGGGAGAATGGTTCTGCCTTTGTTTTAGGAGTCTGGGTGATAGGTGAGGCGGGACTATAATCAGCGCAGCTGCTCCTCATCCCCAATCAGTGCCTGCCTTATTTAAACCCGGATTTCCTGTTCCTCCTCGTCAGTGCGTCTTCTCACGCCACGTCACTCTGCCTCGAGTATTCGTACTGTGTTCTGTGCTAGTTTCTTTGATTTTTTTTGTCGTAGTTCCTAATGATCATTTTTTTTCTCTAGTCTTACCTGATTCCTGAGCTCCGCCTCACCAGCGGGCCAGACTCAGCGCTTTTTGTTATACCAGGACTTCTCACTCACTCACTCATTTTCTGCCACTTTATCCACTAGGGGTCGCGGGGGGAGCTGGTGCTTAAATCCAGCTAGCATGGGGCGAGAGGCAGGGTACACCCTGGACAGGTCACCAGTATACCAGGACTTCTATTTTTGTTTAATTGTTATTAAAAGACTCTGTTTATTCCCTTTTATTCGGTCTCCGTTTCCGGTCCTCTTTTTGTTTAAACAATTATTTGATAACAGCCAGTTTTTATTTGCTGTCCTCTAGATCACAAATGTAGAAGAAGCCAAGAAGTGAGTGAATATAACTAAACATTATTGAAAAATTGAGACAGCCTGGGAAATGATTAAGTGTCAGGTAAATTTCTAGTGCCTAGTGGTCTTGCCAATTGATCATTGCTGGACTGATCTAATGTGCTTGACTACTGAAGGTATATTTGCTTTTTTTGTTTATTAGAAAAGTTAATGAGTACAGTTAAGTTAACTCACTCACTGACTTCCATTAATTTGGACAGATTGTCTAAAGCCTCACCCTAAACTTACCCCAACTCCAAATTTTAACGATAACCTGAACCAATAACTTTGAAATGAGGTTCTGCCTCATTAGGAGCTGGTAAAGACCAGAAAAGGTCCTAAAGAGCTAAGAAATACAAGAACACACATGCATACCCTCAGCTGTGTCAGCTGACCCTGACATTACACTGCTCTGAATAACTCCACAAATATTTAAAGCTGTAGTAGACAGATTCACCAGGAAAAATAAGTGACTGATGAGTTTAATCTGTACTTTTAAATACTATCATCAGGTTCACAACCTGGTTGGAACAAGGGGCCTTCTGCAAGGAGTTTGCATGTTCTCTCCGTGGTGCGTGGGTTCTCACCGGGTACTCCGGCTTCCTCCCACAGTCCAAAAACATGCAGATTTGGGGATTAGGTTAATTGGACAAAATTGCCCGTAAGTATGCATGTGAGAGTGAATGGTTGTCTGTCTCTATGTGGCCCTGTGATGGACTGGCGACCTGTCCAGGGTGTGACCCTGCCTCTCGCCCTATGTTAGCTGGAGATAGGCACCAGCGCCCCCCGTGACCCTTAGTGGATAAAGCGGTAGAAAATGAGTGAGAATTCAGTGCACCGCAACCCTCAGTGGAGGATAAAGTGGTAGAAAATGAGTGAGTGAGTGAGTGAGAGATTTCAGTGAAAAAACATCCCCTCATCCTTAAAATTATTATTTATTTGTCAACAATAGACAATCACCAGATGATTGAATCTTAAATTTTGTGATTTGTTTCTCATTTAAAGATTTAGTGTGTAACACATTGGAGGCTTTATTAGCAGAAAATGATAATTTTGTACAAGTTGGTCCATACGTGACGAATAGAATAGAATAAGCCTTTTATGCATTATGTACTTTAGGCAAGGGTCATGCTTTAACTACATCCACCATTTTGTACCAGATGTACCAAAATTAAGAGAGTCCTTTCTTTGAGTGACCTGACAGGGGTCCCAAACCCAATCTGAATCCATCATGCCTTTAGTATTTTTGTTAAAGCCAATTACAGTAAGCTGAAACCTTCTCTGACTGTCATGCAAGCAGTTGTTAGCCTTTATTTATTGTAATGACAAAAGTTATCATTACATCCAGGAGGAGGCAACTTCTAGACCCATGAACACACACATGCACAGATACACACAAGTCACACACTTTATGAGTATAATCAAATTTCTGAATCACCATGGGACGACTTCAAGTTGTCTTTCAACTCAAAGATTGTTGATTCGATTCCCAGCAAAACAGTTGAGTAAGCAGCTTTGAGTGGTCAGCAAGACTAGAAAAGTGCTATACATGTACAAACCATTTACCATTAATGAATGAATTAACTCTTGATGAAGTATAACTATTAAATATTTCAACTTTGGACGATGCATCAGCTGCTGCTCACCAGTATTAGTGACTTTTTTGGTTCACATTTACACATTTACTTAAATAACCACACAGTTCAGTTTTTATTCACAATGAATTTGACAGAAGTTACTAATTTTATTTAACTTTCCTTCCTGTCCATTTTCAGCTGTATATACTCCCCTTTCAAAGTACTGCCCATTGGAAGTGGAAGAGGTTGCAGCAGAGTCAGAAGAAGGGAGACACTGATTCTTTATTTTAGAAGTTTTGCTTTGCTTTGTTTGATGATAAAAAAATAAATATATGTTTTTTTAAAAAAATACTTTATATACTCCCTCAGTGCCATTTTAAGCACATCTTTTCAATTGTTAGGTTGAAGCACGAGTTGCTTTTTCTTTGGCTGACCTCTCTTTTAAGTTTTGGTTGTTTAGTTTTTGCTTATTTTCTAGTTAATTTAGTTATTAGTATTTCTGTAAATTCAAATTATTTTCATTTAAGAAAGAAATTATAATTTTACACCTTTGTCCGTCCATTTTTGCTTGAGTTGTTCATTTGGTGTGGACGTAAACCCTATTGTGGATTACTTCATTACTCTTCATGTTGCGTTCATGCTCCTGTCATATGGTAATCCTCGGTTCTAAACAGAAACAGTTGAAGAACTTCAAACTTTTGTGTCAATTTACAAGACTGAACCTACCTCAAATTATTCGGTCTTGGGTCAGATATCCATGTTATCAGGCGGCGTGTTCACAAAATCCACATGCTATAATGAACAGATAGAAACGGCCAACCTTGGAGTAAGTAGAACAGGTATTAGGAAGCATGAAAAATAATCTCAAGCTTAAGCTTGATATACATTGTACAATTTTGGACCAACCTGGGTGAAAGATGGCCACCATAAGACAACCATACTGATTTATTTCGGATCATGGCACCTAAAAGATGGTCCAACATCAAACTGTGAGAGATGCTTAGAGATGGTTGTTGAGGGGGTCACGTGATGAAGCAAGGATAGATGGACGCGCATCCAAGCGCTCCCGACAACACCCAGTTAAAATTATCATTTGACTGACTTATACCATCCAAACTCTAAACTAAAGTCGACTTTAATTAAGTGCATGAATACCAGATCCAAAGGGAAGCTAAACTACCTCGCTGGTCCAGCACTTATGATGGATGTGAAAGATGCTAAAGCTAGCTTTAGCCATCCACATGCTAGCATCCGACATGACGAGCATGGCAAAGAGGGAGGGAACCTAGGTGAGAGCTTGACTCACATTCTCAGAGAGGTACGGGAAGGAAATCAAAAACTCGCTACCCAACTTGATTCCAAGCTGACGGAGATTAATAATTCTATCACAAATCTGGACAAAACAATGAGCGGCCTGGTCACGAGAGTTACGCAGGTAGAAAACCGCATCAGCGATGCGGAGGATACACTGGTGATTCTGGACAAAACAGTGCTTCAGCTACATAAAAAGAATGAATACCTGCTTGAAAAAGTTGACAGTACAGCAGGCTTAACAAGATCTGAATCATAAATCTACCGAAGGGTTGTGAAGGCATGAACCCAGTTAAGTTTCTCACTGACTGGCTCCCCTCCACTCTGGGCAGAGAGCACTCTTCCCCATACCACCCCCCGATAAGAAACCGAGACCCATCATAATCAGATTTCTGAAGTACCAAGACAGAGAGAGGGTCCTGCATGTCGCTGCTTCAAAGGAGAGGAACACCATTCAACATGATGGCACACCTGTCATGCTTTTCCCTGACATGAGCCCTGCTGTCGCCAAACGCTGGAGGGAATACGATCAATTGAAGAAAGAACTCACGTCCAGGAAGATACCGTTTGCTCTGCTCCATCCTGCAACGTTGAGAATTCTCCACAACAGCCGACAAGTATGTCTAAAATGTTTGGCTGTTAACCACCTCTTATAGAAAGAGTGAGGGTGTTAACCCCTGAACTGGGTGTTTGTTGATGTAGCTATGAGGGTGTGTTAGATCTGTACTTGGGGATATCAAGACACACAACTCTATATAGATTGGGACTTGCACTGTTTTTGTTCAATATCAGTGCTGTTATGGGTGGGAATTTGCATCGTTCTTTTTTTGTGGGATGGGCTTTACCTCTTTCTTTTTTTTTATGTCTTCTTGTTTTGACTATCATCAGTGTGTTACCTGGCACAATTTTTGAATACCTCAACTCAAATATCTACTTTATGAACACATTCAAGCCTAAGATACCAGTGATTTGTCAAGTATCACCATAAAGTAACAATATGGCTAACATAGTGTAATTTACATCATGTAATGTAAATGGGTTGAATGGACCAGTTAGACTTTTGTTGTTAATACCAGATAAAGTACAGGGACCATATAGATGGCAGCTGAACCCTGTAATATGGGACACGGCTGTAATATGGGACACAATGAAAGCCTACTTGAGAGGACAGATTATTTCTTACACCAATGGCTTAAAGAAAAAACACATGGCTGAAATTATTGAGTTGGAGATGTTCTTTCTCACATTTAGAGAAAGAACATCAAATGTCACGCTCCAGAGAAATATATCGATCGTTAGTAAACAAAAAGCTTTAATATAATCTGTTGAACACTTACAGAATAGAAAAAAAAACATCCTCAGAACCAAACAGCTGTGTCTGCTGTCTCCCGGTGGCTGTATGTCTGCCCTGTAGGGGTTGGTGGGGGGTTGTGGGTTGGGGGCACTACAGAGTGGCTTGTCTCTCCATCATCTCCCCTGTCGGGTGGCTGCTATACCGCAATTTTTATTGAACAATAGATGCTAGGGTCTAGGGGCAGGATAGGGCACGTCGACAGTTTCACTGTCTGGGGAGGGGGGTTTAATTACACATTAGACATAATATACACACTCCACACATGACACACATGCAGACATACACACCACCAAGTCTTATCCTGACGGGTGATGGCTGGGGGTGGGCATGAGCGTCCACCCGGATCTCTACCTCCTCCCTGGTCCTCAGCTGGGTGGGGGTTGGCGGTCTGGGTGGGGACGGCTGTGGCAGCCCCAGGTTGCTGCTGGATGTGAGGGGCTGTGGCCCATCATGATGCAGCTCTCTAGAGGTCCTGTGATGGGTGGCGGGGCCCCTGGATGTGAGTGGGATCTGTACCTGGACACTGCGGGGTTGGACGTGGTGGGCCCTTGAACCCCTGGCCCTTCCCTGTACTTAGGGGTCTGGCTCGCTGCCCGGCCATCTGTGGGGTGGACAGGTGGCTATCCCTGGGATTGGTGGCTACGTGATCTTCACTGCCCTGTGCAACCGCTGGACACTCTGTGCATCTGGATCATTATCGGCCTGCTGCTGGGAGGCTGGCTGGGCACAGGTGCGATCCCCCACTCAGATTCCAAACCACATCTTATAACAACCCCTACACATATACACTGTTGTCCGCGCTCACACACAAACAGACGTACACACATCTCGCTACATAAGATATCAACTTTGTTGTTATCTTATGTAGTTGTTGAAACAGCTATATCAACAACTGATATAGCTGTTGTGTTTTTTCTCCATGTGGTTGTTAACAATTACTGTATTTACTATTAATGTACATGTACACATAAAAATGTAATGTCAATATTGTTACTATCTCTATGTTATGTTAACCTGTACTGTTAACATCCAGTCCGGTCCCCCTACATCACACAGCAAAGAAAAACAAATAAATAAGAATAAAAACAATAAGTTAATAGATAAATAATGGGGCGAGTATAAACAGACTCTTCCTGTGCAAAGCAAATCTGTTCAACACCACCAGGCATGCAGACAACCACACTACATGCCTAAGGTACTGGACAGGACAGGTTAACAAAAAAAAAAAAGAAAGATTCATTTCAAACATGAAAGATCACATGGTGACACAGTGGCTAGCATTATTGTCTCACAGCATGAAGGTCACTGGTTTGAATCCCAGTTCGACCTGAGGGATTTTCTGTGTGGAAGTTGCATGCTCTCCCCAGAATCTACAGAATTGGTTGCAATCAAAAAAAGGGCAAAGGCAACTTTCATGACGGTGGGTAAGACAGCATACTGTTATGATTTCGCACAGGACATGTATGGACCACGAATAGAGCTGAGACCAGAGAATTAGAGCTCGTTTAGGCAGGGGTTTATTACAAAAAACAAACAAAAGAGATTCAGCCAAAAAAGGATCTAAACTAAAAGCGAGGAGACTGACTGGCTGGCAAGGTGGAGGTCTCCCAGAAAAACTGATGAAAAAGGAGAAAATAAACGCAAGGTTAGGATCTGGTAAAACAAGGCTGGATTGACAAGGAGAGAATAGTTTGCGACTTGTACCACATAGGTGATTTGACGCGCTGACACCAGCTGAAACCAAGACCAGGTATTTAATAACACGAGGCACATCAAGGGGATGGGAAGCAGGTGCGTGAAGGGGAGACTCCACCCTGCTGCCCTGTCAAGTCTCCTGAAATCACAAAAAACCAAAAACAACTACACAGGAAACAAATAATACTTCCAAAATAAAGCAGGCAGGAAGCAGTGCGAAACACAGACCCTGACAGTACCCCCCCTCTAACGGGCAACTCCTGGGGACCTACCTGGTTTATCCGGGTATCTTCGGTAGAAGTCCCTGAGGAGGGTCGGGTCCAGAATCTGGGACCTAGGAATCCAAGACCGCTCCTCAGGACCGTACCCCTCCCAGTCGACCAGATATTGAAAACCTCTGCCCCGCGGCCGGACGTCTAGAATCTCCCTCACCGTGTATGCCGGCAGTCCATCGATAAGGCGGGTGGGTGGGGGAGGGTCCTGTGGGGGTGATAAGTCACTGGAGGCCACCGGCTTCAGGAGGGAGACATGGAAGATTGGGTGGATATTAAGTGAGGGGGGGAGGTTGAGCCGTACCGCCAAGGGGTTAATGACCCGGTCCACCTCGAATGGTCCGATGTACCTGGGAGCCAACTTCCTGGAGTCGACCTGGAGGGGAAGGTCACGGGTCGACAGCCAAACCCTCTCCCTGGGCTTGTACTCCGGCGCGGGAGTCCAATGCCTGTCGGCAAAGCGCTGATTCCGTGCCATGGATCTGGTAAGGGCACCCCTGGTGTCCCTTCAAACCAAGCGGCAGCGGCGCAGATGAGCACGGACAGATGGGACCGCCACCTCCTCTTCTTGAGCCGGGAACAAGGAGGGCTGATACCCATAGAACATAGAACCCCCCACCAACCCCTACAGGGCAGACATGAAGGGGGAGAGGCCAGTAGAGGTGTTGGTGAGGCTATTGTGGGCATATTCGACCCACGTAAGGTGTGAGCTTCACGACGCAGGGTGTTGCGCTGCTACGCACCGGAGGGCGGCTTCATGGTCCTGGGTTGCTTGCTCAGTTTGTCTGTTGGTTTGAGGGTGATATCCGGAGGAGAGGCTGGGCGTGGCTCCCAGCACCTTACAAAAGGCTCGCCAGACCTGGGACGTGAACTGAGGCCCGCGGTCGGAGACGATGTTGATGGGTATCCCATGGATCCTGAAGATGTGTAGTACCAACAGGTCGGCGGTCTCGAGGGCAGACGGGAGCTTGGGGAGTGGAATGTAATGTACCAGCTTGGAGAATCTGTCGATGACTGTAAGCACCACCGTGTGTCCATTGGATGGAGGCAGCCCTGTGACGAAGTCCAATGCCACATGTGACCAGGGCGGCTCGGGATGGGCAGAGGTCAGAGTAGCCCTGCCGGAGGGCAGTGGAGAGTCTTCCCCCGTGCACAGACTGTGCACGCTGCCACGAACTCCCTGACATCTGCGGCAATGGAAGGCCACCAGAACCTCTCCTGAATGAAGTGGAGTGTGCGGGTTACGCCGGGGTGGCATGCCAGCCGGAAGAGTGACCCCACTGGAGGACCTGAGACCGCACGGCTGCCGGGACGAAGAGGCGATTGGGGGGTCCAGTACCCGGGTCTGGCTCGGTCCGCTGGGCCTCCTGAACGACTCCCTCGATGCCCCAGGAAGTGGCCCCCACCAGACAGGAAGCAGGAAGGATGGGTAGGTCGGACTCCTCTTGGCTGACCGGGTCATGGACCCTGGAAAGGGCATCAGGCTTGGCGTTCTTGGACCCCGGGCAGTAGGAGAGAACGAAGTTAAAGCACCTGAGAAACAGTGCCCAGCGTGCCTGTCGAGTGTTCAGCCTCCGGGCTGAACGCAGGTAAGCCAGGTTCTTGTGGTCTGTCCAAACAAGAAATGGCTGCTCCGCCCCCACCAATCAGTGCCTCCATTCCTGAAGGGTGCGGAAGGCAGAGTCGGCCTCGGGAGTCCAGACGAAGGGCAGCGAGACAGAGGTCAATCTGGTGAGAGGAGAGGCCACCTTAGCCTGTTAACACCCTAGCCCTATTTTTTGGGTCACTTTTCGGAAATAACATGTCCAAAATAAATAGAGTATTTCTCTGTAATTACAAGTTCTATGTGAATTATCTTGATATCACATAAAAATAACACTTGTGAGAGTCCATCAGAAGTGTAAGCATCACTGTAGATGCCAAATGTAATGTCAAATAGGTGTGTTGAAAGCAGTCTTCCACTCGTCCCCCTCCCGTATCCGGATGAGGTGGTACGCATTCTGCAAGTCCAGCTTGGTGAAAATGGTGGCTTAGGACAGAGGCTCGTAAGAAGGGTCAATTGGAGGCAGGGGATACTTATTCTTAACAGTGATGTCATTTAAGCCTCTGTAATCAATGCAGGGTCTAAGAGTCTTATCCTTTTTGCTGACAAAGAAGAATCCCGCCCTGAGAAAATAAACGCAAGGTTAGGATCTGGTAAAACAAGGCTGGATTGACAAGGAGAGAATAGTTTGCAACTTGTACCACATAGGTGATTTGACGCGCTGACACCAGCTGAAACCAGGACCAGGTATTTAATAGCACGAGGCACATCAAGGGGATGGGAAGCAGGTGCTTGAAGGGGAGACTCCACCCTACTGCCCAGTCAGTGTCTCCTGAAATCACAAAAAACCAAAAACAACTACACAGGAAACAAATAATACTTCCAAAATAAAGCAGACAGGAAGCAGTGCGAAACACAGACCCTGACACATACAATAGTGTGTGTCCAGCAGTCTTCACACACATGATTCTGCCTGAGCTGCAGCTTCACAGAAACAGATGTGTCTCCTGCAAAAAAATTTTTTGCCCCACCTCACAGGTTCAGGTTCAGGTTAATGTGGTTGGATAAGACGGTGACATATGTCTGCACCATTTGTGCCTGTGCACTTGATACATAGACCCTCACTGTCAGTGAAAACATGGCTGTCAGCAGTGATCCAAGATAAAACTGAGTTTAGCTTCTTAAAAGATGAGTAGTGTACATAAAGGATGCATTTAATGCGTGGTCTGGCCCTTGTCACTAGTGTTTGCATTTGAAATGAACTTGTCTTAATCCAAATAAATTATGATCATTTTGGCATGTAACTCTGGATTACACAAAATCAAAAATGTGAATTCATTTGATTAACTCGCACGCAACAAGAAAGAGGAAGAAGGAGACTACTTCAATAAATCAATAAAATTGATGTTAACACCATTTGTTTCATCTTATGTATCTTTAATGTGACTGAGTAAATTGTGGCCAAAAATGTATAAACGGAAATGTTTAAGGACAGAGCTGTGCAGCAGGTGGTCTCTCCTCTCCCCTGCTGCACACAACATGCCACAAAGAATGCAATGAATTTTATGAGCTGAGAAGCCGATGCCAAGACTGTTTGTGGTTGGCTGAGAGAATTGTTAGTTTGCATCACAGTTTCAGCTGCATAAATTGAATTCCATTACACGTGCCAACTGCCTTTGATGCCAACCTCTCTTTGTTACTTGCTGGTAGGAGAGACAGAGGTGGGACAGAGGAGTACTTGCGCCTGGATGAGCCCGGCTGTGCCCCCTGCGCTGTGCCTGAAACTTGCAAAACGCTCCTGGACACCAGCTACAGTGTATAATATCATCAAAAGATTCAGAGAATCAGGAGGAATCTCTGTGCACAAGGAACAAGGTCAAAGCTCAAAACTGGATGCTTGTTATCTTCAGGCCCTGAGGCAACACTGCATTAGAAACAGACAGGATTCTCTACTGGAAATCACTGCATGGGTTCAGAAACACTACCAGAAATCACTGTCTCTAAACACAGTTCGCTGTGAAATACACAAATGTAAGTTAAAGCTGTATCATGCAAATGTTCATGAACATGATCAAGAAATGCTTCTGTCTTCTTTGGACCAAAGGTCATTTGAAATGGTCTGGGGCAAAATTTAAAACTGTTCTATGATCAGATGAGTCTTTGAAATTCTTTTTGAAAATCATGGACGCCGTGTGTTGTGGACTAAAGAGGGGAGGGACCATCCAGCTTGTTATCAGTGGACAGTTGCATTAGTGTCTATGGCGTGGGCAGCTTACACATCTGGAAAGGTGCCATCAATGCTGAAAAATATGTAGAGGTTTTAAAGCAAAATATGCTCCATCTAGACTCTTTCGGGAAAGGCCTTGCATATTTCAGCAAGACAATGCTAAACCACATACTGCATCCATCAGCATGGCTTCACAGGAGAAGAGTCCAGGTGCTGCAGCCCAGACCTTTCACCAATAGAAAACATTTGGCAAATCATGAAACAAAAAATCTGGCAACAATGATCCAGGACTGTTGAGTAGCTAGAATCCTGCCATCAAATTCAAAATGAACTAAATTTTTTCAGTTTCAACATCTGATATGTTGTATATGTTCTATTGTCAATAAAATATGGGTTTATGAGATGTGTAAATCATTGCATTCTGTGTTTATTTATATTTTACATTGTGTCCCAACTTTTTTGGAATTGGGGTTGTAGATTAAAATTCAATTCAATTCAATTTTATTTGTATAGCGCCTGGATCTGGATCCTGCACACACAGTAATCTTGTATTAACCTTTAATATTATAAAAACATTGTCAAATGGGCTATTAAAATCTGAATGCATATTTTTTTAAAAAAGTAGCTTTGCAATAAGGTCGATAAGAGTTAGGCCATGATGGTTACATTTTGGTGAGGTCACTAATGTCATACATCAGGTCTGTTATCCAAGATGCAACAGGCCATTTGCTTGTAAGATGAGAAATCAGACTTTGTTGTCAAAGATGAAGTAGAAATATCAGGAATCACAGCAAAATCATGTTCAGTGAGAGCTACAAGAACAATGCTCTGAAGACACGTGAGATGGAGGGACAATCCTCTAATTTTACAATTGTTATGGATGAGTATAAAAATGGTTTTTTTTTTCAATTACTTATGATAGAGGTGCCATTTTATTCCCACTTAAGCACCTCCAACCCAAAACATGTGTGTACACCACTGCCAAGGAAGGAAAAGGAACAGACAGACACACACATCTGTTCTAAACATATTCCATGCACGTAGAGGTCTGTCAGGTGCACTGGTGGAAGTCCAGATGTATATCTGAATTCCAGCTAGAACATTTTTATATGAATATTTTATATTCTTTACCTGGACTTATGTGTCAAAAACACAGAACACAAGCAGTGAAAAGTGTGTTTGTATATGTACCTGCTATTCCTTATGTTGTGGGGATCTAAATCTGTTTACACGACCACATTATGGGGACTTGTCTTCCTTATGGGGACAAAAAATTAAGTCCCCAATATGTGAAAGACTCCATTTTAAGGTGAAGACATGTTTTAAAGTTGGGGTCCGGTTAAGGTTAGGGTCAGGGTTAGGGTTGGGGGTAGGGCGTTAGTAATTATGGTTAAGGTTAGAGTAAGTCTGCAGGAAATGAATGGAAGTCAATGCAATGTCCTCTGACGTCATGGAAACCAGTGCATGTGTATGTGAGTGTGAGTGCATAGGAATTAAGCAATATTGGGAGCCATAGTTAAAGTGATAGTTCAGGTTTCAAAAGTGTGTTTCAACAAGTTGTTTGTTGATTTGCTTGCCCATTTATTCAAGCAAAATATCTCACTGAGACATTATATTCTTACATCCTTAGCAAGAGCAATGGCATGTTGGTCTGCTGAGACTGAACACAAACAGTTGTCCATGAACAAGCTCTGACTTAATGTTTCCATCTAGCCACCAACAGCCTCTGTAAACCCAGCTGAGTCTGCCAGCAATTTGATGTTGCTCTGCAGACACATCTGGCAAAGATGCCATTTTAGCCAACTCCAGAATTTCCTGAAAAAAGGGAACCAATCAAAAACATTTTTCCCCCTGTGGCACACTGGATGCGGGTTTAATGCGATGACGGCAGAGATGCAACGTCTATCAGCTTTTGTGTACATTTAACACTGAGGCAGCAGAAGAGCAACTGTCTTCCAATTTACCGATGTTTCGGGGCCCTAGCCCGGTGTTGCCTGTAATCTCCATTGGAGAGGTGGGAGTCGTAACAAAGACATTCCTTTGCATCATAAACAGCAGATCATAAAAGAGTTGTAAAGTAAGCACAAGGCGGAATCCTACAATCTCATTGGCTGCTCCCCTTTGATGCCAAGTCTCTATATCTGGCTCTCCATCCTTATTGCTTTCTCTTTACCTCCCGGCCTTGGTGGCCGTGTGGGAGCTGCCTCCAGGCTCCTTCAATCGGTCCTCCATGGTAACTGTGACCACTGCTGCTCCTATCCAGCTCACACAGGTAACGGAGCCGAAATCAACGCACCTCACCTCATATGATCACTGCGGTCAGAGCTGCGCCCACGCTCTCGTCACTCAGCATCGTACTGAAAACCTCCAATCCCTGAAGAGATTGTGCCAGTTTCACCCTCACTGGTCAGGCTAGAAACTTGTGCAAAACCAAGCTTTCCCTTGCTGCTGCAAAACAGAAGGATGATGGCAACTTCTAAAGTCAACGCTTGAGCTGCTTCCCTCCGAGACAAAGCCGAGGATCAGCCGCTGTTGTCCCGCTGATAGCCACACAACCGTCAATGCTCCGTGACTCCACATAATTGGACCGGACCCTAATACGAACGGAACCTTCCAGCCTCTCTTACTCTCTCACACACACACCTATTAACATTTTATATTGTACATAGCCTGTGTGTTTATTTGCTGTAGTTAGTGACATTTATTAATTTAAATAACTTGATTTTATTGTCTATTTAATCTTCACTGACTCAAGTTATTCAATTTATATTGTGTCATTTGATTAAAAATATTTTTATTTCACTTAAAGGAAGGCTCTGTGTCTTTTGTGCATGTATACTGTGTATACAGGTTTGTCCGAGTGTATACAGAGGTATTTTAGATTAACATCTGTTGGTAATGCTTCTTGAAAGTGGGCGGTGACCTACCCTTCCTAGGCTCACAGCAGTCTGGTTTCAGGTTAGTCAGGTTACACCACCAAAGTAACCAAAACAGATCTCTTTCTTCTTCCATTACTCCATTACTTAGTAAAACATGGACTCAGTGTCAGCCATCATGCCTACTGTTTCCTTCCTAAACTTTGTCAGCACTGCAATAAGAGTGTTAATCAGGTCAGGGCCCTGAAGTAGTTTACTGTACAGTGACATTCCCTGATTTGGTGCTGTACACTCAAAGAAGACCTTTATTTCCTTTTTTTTTCTTTTCCATCCTTTCGGATGTATACTGAGAAATGTTTCTGGGGGCCCCTAGGTAATGATTCACACAGCCTTTTTCCACTTGCGGAATATTATGAAAGATAAAACCATTTGTCCACTACTAACAGTAGTATTGTTGTCATTATTATTATGCTTTGATTACAAGTTCATCATTATAGTTTCTCATCAATAATCTCTGCTGCTGCTTGTATAAATGACACTGTAGTTCTATAAACATGACATGACATAACTGATAACTGATTCTAAACTTGATACAACTGTTGTATATTTGCTCCTGGTCTCTCTCTTCTGTCTCTCCCTCACCTCCCTCTTTTTCTTTTTCTTCCCCCTTTCTGTCCCTCACCTCTCCTCTGTCCCCCATTTTCCTCTCACCCCAACCGGTCGAGGCAGATGACCGCACATCTTTGAGTCTGGTTCTGTCAGAGATTTCTTCCTGTTAAAAGGGAGTTTTTTCTCTCCACTGATGCCTAGTGTTTGCTCTTTGTGTGAACTGTTGGGTTTCCCATTGGGCCACCCTTCGAATCTGTTTCAGCTTCTGCCAGTAGGTGGGCAGGAGCAGCATGGAATGGTGATCTGATTGGCTGAATAGGGCCCATGGGAGGGCTTTGTATGCACCCCAAAAGGAATGTAATGGTCGAGCAGCTGCTCTCCCAGAGTGTTAAAGTGAATATGTTGATGAAGTTTCGCTAAAACTTTCCTCAAATTACCGTTGTTAAAGTCCCTTGCCGTGATAAATGCCACCTCTTGGTGTGTGGTTTCCTGCCTGCTAATCGCAATGTACAGTTCTGTGAGTGCTTGGTTTGTGTCGGCTTGTGGGGGAATATAAACAGTGTTAATGATGACCAGTGTAAATTCCCTCCGTAACCAGCATCAGATACCCCAGGTCCGGTGAGCAGAAGGACTTGATCTGGGGCATGTTAGTATATTCACACCAAGAGCTGTTGATCATGAAGCTCACACTTCATGCTTTCTCTGTTCTTCCCAGTCAACTGTTGTGATCTGTCCTCACAATGCACGGAGAATCCCGGTAATTGAATGGTGGAGTCCAATATCTTGTCCAACAGCGTTTTTGGGTCACAAGGGCCCAGCACAAAGATGCCACATCCAAAATGAATGGCACATTTCTAAACAGAGGATGAGTGGTCCAAAACCTGAACTCTGGGAAGCAAAGACTGGGTTCAGATTGTAGGTCCATTGGGAGTTTCACGGTCCTACACAATAAGCCATAACACATTATGCACAAAAAAGTGAAAAAAAAGAATAAGTATGATAAAAACACTACTGGTTGAGGGAGGGAGTGACGAGATCACCCTACTTGGTGCCATCTTGAACCATGATATAGTTGAATGCTGCTTATTGTTATTTGTGTATGTGAGAATGGATGATTGTGTATAGGAAGCTACAAATATAGTATAGGAAGCTACAAATGATAATTGCCCTTCTGGGATGAATAACGTTTTCTGGTTTTGGGGTCCTTTTTTGTTAGCAGCTTTTGGAAGTTAGCAGAGCAGGGTCTTTCATGACTGACTTCATAGCAGGAGTTGCCACAGACGTTAGAAGTGTGGCAGTCAGTTTGAAGATTTAAGGAGAATATTGATTTGGATTTAATATCTCATCTTTTGTGACAGAGAAAACTAGGAAAAAATAATATATTTGGTTTGTGAACAAAAGCAGTAAAGTAGTATATAAGAGATACCGTTTTTTTCATGTGCATGCGCACATGCGTGCATGTTATGCATACACATCAAGCATGCCTTTTTTATGACGTGTGTGTGCGCGTGCCCTACCCCTCCTCCCCCACCCCCACCCGCAACCATTTGTTGAAGGTGCCATAAACGTGGAGTGTGTGTGTATGTGTGTGTGTGTACTGTATATTCACTGTCTATACTGACAATGTAGGCATCTTATCTACACTGCAAAACAGCTATTTTAATGCCACACTGTTACATTTTCATCCTGAGAAGTCGAACCGAGGATCTGCTGCTTTTGCACTCTGCACATGACTAATACAGGTATTCATTTTGATGTCTTTACTCCAAAACGTCGCATAAATATTAACGATGCTCAGCTGCTCATGGCTCCTAAAACGAAAAGATCCACACCCCTGCATGTATCCCATATTCTGGATCAAAAAGCATGGTTTCCTATGTACGAGTGGGACCCCGACAACACAACAGCCTTTTCAGTGTAATGTGCCTTATGAAGTGGGGCTAATAGAAATTCAACATCCTAAAACATGGAAAAACTTTCCACCAAAAGACAAAAAAGCAAACAAGAGGGCCTGCCTAACAGCAAGCCCTGGATTCTACTCAACTATGCAGCAGATAATAACAGAGATAAATAAATGCCTGACCGTTAACAGTATGGACTACATCAAACTTCAATATAATACCATTAAAAATAGGGTATTTGTTTTACCGATAAGAGAAATGCAGTTAACATTTCAAGGAAAACTTGCACAGATGTTGGGATTTATATCTGGAGAAGTCTTTGAAACTGCAGAGGATACTATATTAACCGATGAAGAAATACCGCCAGAATTGTATACAGCACCACATCCTGCAGATATGGGAGTGGGAATGTACAATATTTTTGTTTATACCGAAAATGTTGATTATCTCACCCCCTATGCAGCCACCGCAGTACTGGTACATTCCCACACATATACACGAGGCGTTGGGGGAGGCGCGGTGGCCGGCCTTGGGGTGGCCGTATGGGTGGCCGGGGTGGGCTCTGCCTCGCTCCCTGGGTGGGCGGCCTTGGGGGGGGATCTGCTCTTGCTGGTGGCGGGCTGGCCCCTGGCTGGGGGCCTGCGTGGGTGCTGGGTGCGGGGATCTTGTGCCGGGTGTGGGGTGGCCCGGTCCGTGTCCATGGCCCTGCCGCCTCCTGCCACTGGGGCCGGCTCTGGGTGGGGGGGGCTCTGCCCGGCGTCCTCCCGTCCGGCCGTCTGTGGGGCGGACGAGCTGTTATCCCTGAGGCTGTGGCCATTGGTCCCCGCTGCCCCGTGTGGCCGCTGGGCGCTTTACGCATCACACACCAACGGACATACACGCACCTTGCTTCTTAAGACTCTAACTCAAACTGATATAGCTGTTGTGGACTCGGTCAGCTTCTCTCCATGTGGTTGTTAACAATCACTGCATTTACTACTCACATATATACTATTAAACGTAATATCATTACTGTTACAATGTCTATGTCATATTGTGGTACCCTGTACTGGGCTACCACTGTATGTCATGTTATGCAATGTTATGTTATGTTATGTTATGTTATGTTATGTTATGTTATGTTATGTTATGTTATGTGTGTTATATTATGTTATGTTATGTTATGTTATGTTATGTTATGTTATGTTATGTTATGTTATGTGTGTTATGTTTGGTTGTGTTAGTCTGTACTGTATTTTTCAAGACAAGCTGTTGATAAACGGCGTCGATCTAAAGCTTAAATTTACAAGAGCTAAAAACGAGTTTTGCTTGCACAATGCACAATACCTTAGATGACTTTCGTGTCAATATTCTGTTTGTGAAAAAGGTTACTGTATCTCTAGTGGTTAAAATAGCCCATGCTAAAGCTCTAATGCATACTACCGTATTTTCCGCACTATAAGGCGCACCTAAAAGCCTTTAATTTTGTCAAAAACCGACAGTGCGCCTTATAATCCGATGCACCTTATATATGGATATATATGGACTTATATATTGGTTAATTATGGCTACCGTAGTCATCGTAGACAGCGGTAAAAACGGTAAAGGGGAATTCCAGTCCCACACCACTTGTGTGTATAAAGACCCCAAAATGGCATCTTTCAAGAGACACGCTTACGACGCAGAGTTCAAACTCAAGGCTATCAGTCACGCAGTAGAACATGGGAATAGAGCCTCAGCAAGAGAATTCATCATTAATGAATCTATGGTACAAAAGTGGAGGAAGCAACAAGATGACCTGCGCCAAGTAAAGAAGACTAAACAGAGTTTCCGGGGGAACAAAGCAAGATGGCCACAGTTGGAGGTTGAACAGTGGGTTGTTGAACAGAGAGCAGCAAGTACAAGCGTCTTTACAGTCACTAATGAAGTCAACAGCGCTAGCTAGCGACATGAACATCAATGAATTTAGATGAGGTCCTTCTTGGTGCCTTCGTTTTATGAAAAGACATAATCTCTCCATCCGCACACGAACTACTGTCTCGCAGCAACTGCCAAAAGATTACCAAGAAAAGCTGGCCTCTTTCCGTGCATACTGCAAAAACAAGATCACTGAAAAGAAGATCCGGCCAGAGCACATCATCAACATGGACGAGGTTCCACTCACCTTTGATATCCCTGTGAACCACACTGTGGAGAAAACAGGGACCAGTACGGTAAATATATGCGCACCAAAGGGAATGAGAAGTCATCCTTCACTGTAGTTCTCGCATGCCAGGCTAATGGCCAGAAACTTCCACCCATGGTTATTTTCAAGAGGAAGACCTTGCTAAAAGAAAACTTTCCAGCGGGCGTCGTCATCAAAGATGAGTGAGTGGCTGAGAGAAATTTACATCAAGAGACCAGGTGGCTTTTTTCGCACAGCTCCATCCTTATTGATTTATGACTCCATGTGCGCCCATATCACCGATGGTGTCAAAAAACAAGTGAAGCACACTAATTCGGTGCTTGCCGTTATTCCGGGTGGATTGACTAAAGAACTCCAGCCACTAGATATTGGTGTCAACAGGGCGTTCAAAGCTAGACTGCGAACTGCATGGGAGCAGTGGATGACAGAAGGCGAACACACGTTCACCAAGACGGGGAGACAGCGCCAAGCGACATACGCCACAATCTGCCAATGGATCGTGGATGCCTGGGCTGGTATATCAGTCTCAAATGTGGTCCGAGGTTTCACGAAGGCAGGAATTGTCCCTGAACTGCCAGACAACAGCAGCGACACTGACAACAGCAGCGACACTAACATTTGATTTACCGTAGTGCTATCAGACTGTTTCTTTTACGTGCTTACTGAATCAGGGAAAAGTTCCCCTCCATGTTTGTGAAAGCACTAACTACGTGATAAAAAGTTGCACTACCTGTTGTACCTTGCTGTCGGTAAAATATAATACTACGTCACTGACGTTACCTCGGGGAAAAAAATAAAACAGCTGTTCATGTAGCTTTGAACTGTGACAAATGGAGTTGGAAATACATTGTTTTCAACGAAGGCGGCGCAAATACCGGTAAGAGCTACCGGTACGTACGGTACCGTATTGTGAATGCACTAACTTGTTTTGGGAGTGAACGGAGTTGTCAGAACGTTGGTTTGTATTCTATTAATAAAGTTTGACTGACTGACTTATCTGACTCTTTTGTTGACATTCCCTTTAGCGCAGCTCCATCTACTGGATGCATAACGCAACCCCAGCCAGCCACTACAGTAGTTTCTATTCTATGCGCCTTATAATGCAGTGCGCCCTATATATGAAAACAGTTTTAAAATAGGCCATTCATCGAAGGTGCACCTTATACTCCGATGAGCCTTATAGTGCGGAAAGTACGGTAATGTGAAATATCCCATTGACAGAGTCTGTCTCAAGAATTATAGTATCCCTGCAGGTACTCGTGTTTATAATCAAGAAAACATATTTTTGGGACAGATACCGAAATTTATTGTGTTAGGTTTTGTAGACCACGAAGCATTTACAGGTAGTTATGCTCGTAATCCGTTTAACTTCCAACATTACACATAGAATTTTTGTGTTTGTACGCCGATGGACAGCAGTAACCTAATTTCAACCTAATTTTGCTAGGAATAATGCAATTAGAGAATATCACCAATTGTATTCAACAACAGGAAGTAGCCATAAACCGTGATGGGTTTTGTAGAGGATACAGTTTGTTTTAATTTAGCTCCTGATGAAGAGTGTGGCGAACATGTATCCCTTATAAAAAATGGTAATATCAGATTAGAGGTACGTTTTAGAAACCTCTTAAAATGGACAATAAATCTTATATGCTACTCTTTATACTCATCAATTCTGGAAATCTCTGCACGCGGACAAGTTCTGACAGACTCCTTCTAATTGCTGAATAGACTCTTAACATGAATACGATAGAACTCTAGATTAAATGTTTAAACAAAGCCTCTCTTTAGGAGTGTTTGCCAGCAATCAACTCCTCTTACAGAACCCTCTTACAGAAGTGGGCAACACTGGTTGTCTATATACATTGACAAGTCTGGCATAAGTGCATTCTTTGACAGTTTTGGTAACCCTCCTACATATACGCAAATTCCTGAATCAATTGATGTCTTTCTGAAAAGAAATTGTACAACTATTCTTGTATATGATGAGTGTTTGGTTTGTAACCCACGGCGTACAGACGGCCACAGTTTTCAAGTTGTATTCTTTCACAATATTTGGTTCTATCGCAAGGTCCGAATTTTTTGTGATGCTGGGTTTGTTCGATCATTTCTTTCTGTTTTTTAAAACAAAACTCAGATCGGCAAAGGCGCAAACAATCGGTGCAGTGTATCTTTGTGGAATTTTGGTGTTATGTTGTGGAAGGCACACCTTACAAGAATATTTACACTTGTGGAAGGCCTTGCTTGTGTAACTCTTGTAAACGAACTCACACACATGGGGGCTTCCGAAGAATCCTGTTTTGTTTTGAATCATATAGTAATGATCCTCGTATAGATAGAGCCGTACTGTGTTTGAGTGGGGTTGTTCATGTGTCTGATACATATCCAATTTTTTGGTGCCAGAGTTGTGGTGAAAAACGGATTTTAACACCCAGATGTTTCTCAAATATAGACACATCTAAGGATACTTTCTGGTCCAAATTAAACCCCACTCTCGTGTGAATTTGTTGTGCCTGTCTTTGAGTTTCACCCTCAGACATCTGTGGGTAAATGTGGCGCGCTAAGCACATGGAAAAGGACAAATTATTGTCTGTGTTTGTTGGATTGTAAAGACACGCCTGCTTCTTTTTGATAATTTGATCATACGCTACACTTCCTAATTTGCTCCTTACACCACCCCGTATGTTTAAAGCGGCCGTAACTACAAACTCAAGACTGTTGTCTGACAGTAGCCTGTCATTGCTCTGCATAACCTGCTCAATTTCATTGAGAAATGTTTCAGCCAGCTTCAGCATTTTCAGTTTAGTTTTATGACTGGTGTTTTTTGTTAGTTATTTGTAAATAAATCTCCTCTTCCCTTTTTCGACTTTGTTTCCGTTTTGCTCCTTTTTTCCCTTTTTTTGCAGTTGTTTAACAACCCTGACACTTGACACCTCACTAGTGAAACCCTTACTTGTGTAAGGTTTAGACAACACAAATTTAAAAACAGAATAAAAGTAAGAAACTAATGAAAAAGACAGTTCTTTAATCCACTGTTGAGGACTTGTTTCACATTGTGAGAAAATGAATGCAGTTTACCTTTTTGTCTGGATGTAAAAACACCATTGGAGTTCAGCAGCCTATTATTAACTGAGATACTACAAATAAGAGAGATTGACGATGAAAATGGTTTTATACCTGTAATTATTTGATTTGACCCATTTTATGTGACATATGAAGAGGTTCACAGAGATGTGCACGCACATGCAGTGCAATCTAAAATACACTTACATTGTAAAACGAATTTTTATCAACTGTCTTCAAGTTTCTCCATGTTGATGAATATTTCTGTGCTCCAAGTTAGGACACCTTGTTATTTAAATTGTTTTCAGATGATTTTTCCATCAAAGGAGCTTACACGTCATAAAACATGCACACTGGACGTGTATGCGCAACATGCAAGCGTGTCTGCGTGCACATGAAAAAAAGTATCTCTTATATACTACTCAGTCATTTCAGGATGCCATATTCTAGAGGATAATCACCCATTCACCCAATTTGGCAATTTGCTAGACCGAGGTGTGCCAAGATGGGCATGGTGGCGCAGCAGGGGGAGGTATTTACAAAGTGATAATTTCATGCCGAAAGGCTGCGCTGAAAGCTCACCAGATCACCAGCTCAAACCTGGTCTACTCTCTGCAAAGTGCAGCCAGTCTAGTGGTAATTTGGCTGACTGGTGCACAGTGTGCACACTTCACCAAAGCCTCACAGGCAGGCTTACAGAATGTCAGGCACATTTCAATCCAATTAATAATCACAACAACCACTATTTAATGTAACTAACTATTTAATGTATCTGAATCAGCACATACATTTATATCTATATTGACTGTCCTCGGCATCAGAGTATTTATTCGGCTTTTGCATCTCATAAAATTCAAAAGAAAAGAAAATAGAGTTCGATGCTCAAATCTAAGTCATGTTCAGTGTCTTAAGGATTTACCTGTTTCATGTAAGTGCCCTTTTTTTTCCCTTAATTTACTGCGCCTCGCAGTGGCCTGTGGTGCATTTAAAGGTGAGAGGAGCTCATTTGATTGGTGAAGATTTGGCCTGACTGTGTTAAACCCAGTCACGCCTTCTCTCTTGCTCTTTGCTGTTTGTGTTGGTAGGAGGGACAGAGGCGGGACAGAGGAGTACTTGCGCCAGGCTGCGCCCCCTGCATTGTGCATGAAACTTGCCAACACCCCCTCTCCCTGCGCTGCGCTGCACCTGCACTTGGTCTAAGAAATTAGAGCCCATTACAGTATGTCCGTCTTTAGAACTACCTAGTACTAGTACTGCTACACTGTTGCTGTTGTTGTTAAAGTTGTTCAGCAAAGATACCAGATACCAGCAAGTCTGGTGAATCCACATTTCTGCAACAGACTGGAATGACTAGCAACTTCCAAATCTAAACCACCAGTTTCCAGTGCCAAATCTCCATATCTCTAATTTGTATAAAACTGCAGAAAAGTACACACATAACACAAGCACCAAGACTGTTAAATGAAAATTCAGTCTATAATTTAGCCTGTGCCCTGAGTATTTTTGGTGTGTCAGAACATGCTGTGGCACATGCCTTTTCTGAAAGCTCATTAAGCTGTTTCTCTCTCTATCCTGTGGTTGAGGGTTAAAATACCACTGGAGGCTTGCATTCATGAAAACCACATTTTGTTAACAATTAAATAAAAAAAACAAGCCTTAAAGGGCAGAAACCTTCTTAGACTCTGGCCATCACAGCTATGTTCTGCAGATTTTGTGGAAATTCAGTTACAATTTGTTGGATGGAAACCTGACTGAAACAATAATATTGTAAGTATTGTAACACCTATTAGCAAAATAATGTTGTTGTTACTATTTTGGATGATTTCCAGTTATATGTTGTTTACTCATTCTTGGTCATTTCATATTCATTCATTTCCTGTGTTCCTCCTCCCCTATTAGTTTCAGCTTTGTTCAATTACTTACCTCACTATTAAAGGAAAATCCAGTGTTACAGACATTCTAGGTCTATTTTTAGATTATAATGAGGTCCTATTTTGTGTTGGTATCACAGTCACACAGTGGGATGATTTTTGAGAAATTTCATGTAATGCAATTTCAACTGAAATTGGTACAACAGCAGCAGTGCACGTATTGAAGTTGAAATTGAAATCGACACAATGCTACACCCTGTGCACTGCCGCTCTTTTATTTGAAATCGAATAACATGAAATTAACTAGAATGTCTGTAACTCTGGATTTTTCCTTTAAAGTCTGCCCCACACTAAAGATTGTCTTAAATCTGACTTTATTTTAAAAATGTGGGCGACCAGAGACACAAAGAACTGTGTCACTGATTTTCAATGTTTTAATCCTGAAGAAGCACAGACGAGACGATCGGGACAAGACGCAGGACTTCTGGGGATTTGGGATCTCACAGAGACTTGCGTGATTTCACATGACTTCAGAATATAAACAGACATGGGGGCGGACTGTTGGCATTGTCTGTTAATAGCTGTTGTGTGTGATGTTTTGTACTGAGAAACACACACAAAAAAAAAAACTGGATGAAGTTGTGGCTGAGGAGATCAAATCAATTTGGCTTGTACAAGTCACAGTTCTAAAAAAAGGGGTGGAACATCTGTTTTCCTCATTGGTTATTGCGGGATTCTGCTCACACCACAATCCCTGTTCAGTCATAAATATCAAACATGTTGAATAATTACAATTTGAAAACTCTAATTTGGCCAGATAAGCTGTGAAAATGTACTTAAAATGCACCCATGATTGTTGGAATGGCCACATCTGGACCGAAATCTGTCCAATTTTCCTTACGTGTGGGACAGGCATTTACAGGTTAGGATGCATTGTGTCATGCTAAGATAAGATAATAATAGCTACTGTATAAGCTGGTGAAGTTCTACACAGATCTAGAAAGTCTGCTGGATGTAAACATTTCAGGTGCCAGTATGTCAAACACAAGTGACAATGTGTTTAAGCCTTGGTGGAGGTCTGTGTTCTCTAAGTGCTCAGACAAATGACCACTGTCACACAATAAAAGAGCTCAACGAGCAGCACAGTTGTACTGAAACAAAGTGCAATGGCTTCTTCATGATAAAAAAATATAATAAAAACTTAAGTCATAATCAATGTACTATGTACATGACTTGTCCTTGGAAATGGTATGTTTTTGATTCTAGAATTCAGCAATAATAATCAGCAACAGTAATCAGCAATAAACTAATAAACCAAATTTCAAAGCACACATTGGAGTGAACTTCCTGAGCAGTTTTAGTTTGCCTCTAACCCCCTACCTTGTCTGTGACTCATTTGTTCCTCAGTTCCTCAGTTTGTGAAGATCACTGATGTATACTGACGCTATAGTCCATATCAGGTCGGTAGCACATGCTGAGCGACGAAGGCTCCTGAGACAGTAGCAACACCACACAGTAGTGGTTGGGAAGATGTCTTGTCCAAAACCAAGCAGTGTGTCCAGCAGCACACCATCGTTTTGGTGTTACACCTGGTTTCAGATCCGCTAAAATGTTTAAAGGTCTGTTGTGCAACATTTAGAAATTGAATATACTACCCATAATTATGTTTATGAATACATAGTCATAATAAAATAAAAACATCCTTTGGTTTTCATAGCCTTAGAAGAAGGTTTTTAATGCACTTCAGGCAAGGGTCCTGTTGGCAGTAAAGTCTGCCATCTTGTGCTGCTGTAATGTTTCTACATGTACAAACCATCCAGAGTGTAAGTGTGCATTTTGCATTTTAACAGAAAAAGAGTAATTACATCCTTCCTGCTATGTGAAGGCCAACAAAGTTCCTTTGTGTTTCTAAGAGTGCCATTATGTTGGTTTCCTCTGTGGAGGAACCTGTCACAGGTGTCAGATGCCTTTGGTTTTGAATTGGAATTTGGCCATCGTATCAGTGAAGTCATCGGTTTGAGTAGCAGTTGCTATGACACAAAGCTCATGGAGGAAAGAGGACTTTGAAAACTTTAAGATCATTACACAAATAATTTTGATTTACTCTAAATATATAGTTCAATTTATACTGTTTACTTTCCCCCACTCATGTTGGGAGCTGGGGACAATCCCAGCTGAACATGTAGATTTGGGGATTAGGCCACTTGGATATTTTAAATTAACTGTCGGTGTGAATGTGAGAGTGGATGGTTGTTTGACTCTGTGTGGCCCTGTGACGGACTGGTGACCTGTTCAGTGTGTGACCCTGCCTCTCGCCCTATGTCAGCTGGAGTTAGGCACCAGCCAAAAAAAAGCACTGAGAGGAGATAACTAGATTTAGTCCAAGATTATGAATCCCTGATTTGTATCAGAAATGCATTTATTTTACGTATAACCCATTAAATATGTGATTTTACATTACATCACCCAAGAGCTGTTAGAGGAGTGCTGCCTCCATCAATAAGTTATTTTGTGACTCTGGCATTTGAAACACTGTGTTCAGATTTAACCCAGTGGCATTAATTCACTAAACAAAGCAGCAGACCAGCAGCACCACTGTTCCTGTGAGCTAAAATACAGATTTTATCTATGGATTTTGGAGCAGAGGAGAAAGTGGTTGTCAAAGTAGTTTGTAACTGTATTTCTGTACTTTACCTGAGTATCATTATTTGGTGAGACTTGTGGTTGTTCCTCCTCCTTAAAATACCAGAAAAGTTGTGACAGGTCTAAATTAACACTGCAAGCATACCATTCAGAACCCATATTGCAGTTTGCCTGCTGCAGCTTGTCTCAACTTGTCTCCTAATCAGAATCTCTGTTCACCAGTGCCAGATTTTTTTTCAATCGCACCATAATAAGCCAACAGTGTAATGGAAGAAACCATTATTGACCATTAACATTGCCTTTGGTTGCCTTTATATTGGGTTAAGCTAGGTGCAGACAATCAACCTCCACAGATGATGCAGCCAAAGCCAACTCAAATGATGCATATAAAAGACCGTCTCAATCAAATTTCTCCAAACACAGCACCTTGTGGAACAAGTCGGCATGATCCTCCACTGCTGCCCCAGCGCCACAAGATGGAACTCACTGTTTCTTTCTGTTGAAAGAGTTATCAGAATCATCAAAGATTAGGTAGAAGGGACCCTGACAACTACACGCATTTCACTTAAGCTGCCCATGTAAGTGTTGCAGTAAAGGCTCATTGTCAACACAGTTACATGTCCCTACATGAGTGTATGCACTCCTGATCATCTCTTCGTCCTCTGCAGAGACATTCTCTCTCTTACTGCCGCCTGATAAATCTACACATGTATGATCATAATATCACCAGTGTGTAAAATTAACAGTCTGAAAGGACTAAAGGGTGTCACTCTCATATCTGCTTTTGTTTCTTTTTTCGCTTTCATGTGTGTGTTTTGAACTTGGCTTGTAACCAAAGGGTTGCTGGATAGAATCCTAACAGTTCAAGGGTTGGGGGACACCTACTGCATGTCTGTCCGTCCTGACAGAGGGATCCCTCCTCTGTGGCTCTTCCTGAGGATTCTCTCATTTCCGCCTGTACAAAGGGTGTTTGTGGAGTTTTTCTAAGGACAGAGTGTGTCTGTAAAGCCCTTCCATGCAAATTGTGTTTCAGATGTTGGGCTATAAGTAACATTGACTTGACTTGACTTTTTTTTTTTTTGCTGTGCTGTGTAATGTATCAACTTCATTGATACTTTTCTTTCATGTGACCATTTCAAAATAAAAGCCTGTCTGTGTTTCACTAGTTGTAAAGGTGGGAAACGAATGGTCTGTGTTTGCAGTGACTTTGTACAGCACTACACAGATCCTGAACATTGTCTCTTTTTTTAACATTTGTCTCACCATATCAGACCCTTTTGAAAAAAATTCTGTCATACACATTTTAAAAACCCACTAGCCACTGCATCAAAATAGGCTTTCTTAGTCCACTCTCGTCACTGGGATACTTCATGACACTCTTGTCTATCTACCACATGGCTCGTTGTCCCCAACTCCTCCCACTTTTATAAATGCTGGAGCTATTGCTATGTCACTTCTCTCTCTCCTGCAGCTGAAGCGTGGCTCACCTCACTGAGAGCTCACACAGCCGCAACTCTGTGGATCCTCTCAAGTGTGAATTTGTTTTCTGGATGTAGTCGAAATGTGTCACGGCACCGTGACATGGGCTGTCCTAACTGACACATGAATCATCAGCTCAACAAATGTGGCCGACATTTGCCAGTGCGCCAGCAGCAGAGTATTTTTTAATTTTGAAGCGTTTTATTATCTAATATTTGCAGAGACTTACAAATTAATTTTGACTCATTTAACTGAAACAGGGTTTAGTTCTGAAGAATTTACATTTGTGGATTAAAGATTTTTTTGAGTTGAGTGTATTGGTTGAATAGTTGATTTATACATGTTTTATTTTTGTACAAATTCTAGCTTTTCTTCAAATCATCCAATCCAATCCAATCCAACTTTATTTATAAAGCACTTTAAAAACAACAACAGCTGAGGCAAAGTGCTGTACATTAGAGAAGAATAAGATAAACTACTGAAACATACTAAAAGACAGACAAAACGTGAAACACTGTTGATCATAATCTGAGCTGATGTAAATCTTATTCCGTGTTTGTCTTACAGTCTGCGAAACATCACATGCTGGTGTCTGTGTTGATGCATCTCCATTTCCTCCAGTATTACATATTTAAAAAAAATAATAATCATTGTAGGGTCCATCAAAACTAATAAAACTGGTACAACACAAAACTAGAACTGAAAAAAAAATCCTATACATATTTTACATCAGATATGATTAATTATATCAGATTTGTAGGATGCTTTGGCTAAGTAAGGCTTAAACCAGCAGTCAGACAGAAGAACTGTGATTCAGGACTTTGAACTGTGGAGGGCAGCGTTTAGCCTCTCGGTGTACAGACTGACAGAATTTACTAGGAGAAGAAGAAGAAGAAGAACGTGTGAGTGTTTGATTTCCATCTCCTCCTGAGTGGTACCACATGGTAGACACACCCCCTGCACTGCTCCCCACTCTCCCTCACTCAGCTTTCAGTCCACTACTGGGCCTTTTTTTAAAATCAGGCTCAGAAAAAGAGGTTTAGTTACCCTTTGACGCAGTTAGGTTTTTATCACCTGTACAAAATATCTCTGGAGCCCAAACTGACCATTGGTTCTTGGTCAGCCCTCATACCAGGCCCCTTCTCCCTCGCTGTTCAGTGTGGCAGCCGCAGATCTAGGAAAAGTCCTGCTTGTTCCAAACCAAACTTCTTTCTTTAGCAATTACAGAGACCACTGTAGCTCCTGGAAACCAGCAGCAGCAGAAATTGTTTGCAGCCTTCCCCAGATCTGTGCCTCATATCAGTGACTGAAACTGGCTTTAGCAAAATCAATGAAGTTAAGGTTAAAAAAGCCAGAACTAAATTCAAGATTCTCTTTATTGTCATTCAGCCAAATATATAGTCATATATATATATATATATATATACTGGAGCACGGTTTGATTTATATTTTTTTCTAATGTGAGTGAATGGGTGTGAATGGTTGAAAGGCAAAAACAACTCTAAGGTAAAGCAGGTTTTAGTGGTCATCAAGATTAGAGAAGCACTCAGTATCTGCAGTATTATATTTAATATATATATTTAAATAACTGCACTTGTACTCTAATCAGAAAAAAGTGGTATCAGTGGATCCCTGCTTATATCTATGTCTTTAAACTAACTGAAGATGATTTTGACATGTGCTATTTTTGTTAGCAGCTGCTGTAATGTGAGCACCAAAGTTACAGAAGTGTGTACACTTGTTGTTTACTGCTTTATTCTCCACCTGAGAGTCTGTGGGGCAGCTGGAGCCAAAAGGTGGGGTCACACCCTGGACAGGTCGCCAGTCCATTGCAGGGGCAGGGCCTTTTAATTTGACAGTACAATAAGTCGGGTTACGTTGCGACACCTGGCTGAAGAAGATAGATACAGCTTGTTAACATTTAGACTTAGATTTTATTACCCTCTCATATTCACTTGGACAGATTGGTCATCAGGCAGATTAAGACGAATGTCAGAGGGCCACTGCATCTGTAAGCCGTTAAAAAAATCCATTAAGTTTTTATTGGTCTCTTCTTAGAGTCTGTCATTCAAGTGGACTGAGGTCACCTCACCCATCTGACCAGATGCAACATTCACCCTCTGCTCTATAGTTTACACAGAACAGTCAGTGGTTTAATGGTCATAGAAAATGGTGCACTCATGGACTGTGTACATACACATCCTGTAACACATCTGTTGGCAGATCACAGCTGCTTCCCACCATCACCACACCTCCTCCTCCTCCTCCTCCTCCTCCTCCACAACCAACATGCATCTGAGTCCTGGGTCATTTACTGTTTCCCAACTACACACAAGTGATTCCACATGAGGCTCCATGATTCCACCACCAGGCTCATGTCTGATCGCTGATGTCATGTGCACTGTGTTTGCATAAGAAAGCTTAACACGTTTAACTAGAAGACTGAGTCTGACACAGGCCGACTGGAAAAGTGTGTGTGTGTGTGTGTGTGTTCAGGTTTGTTTGATGGTTACCGCTGTGTGAGACAGATGAGGTGGTGAAGCCTGGTGAGGCTGAACACATCAGAGGTGATGGTGAACAGAGGCCAGAGGCTGACGCTCCGCTCCAACAGAGGGTGGAGGTCCATTTGCTGAAGCTGTGCTGAGAGACATGACTTGGCACGGCTCTGAGCAGAGTCTGCAGCCATGATGTGCAATCACACATGATGCAATGTTTGAGAGGGAGGCGGACTCATGCACAGAGAAGAAGTCAATCACACATAAGCCACTTAACAAAAGGCTCATCCAAGAAAAGCTCAGGCAGCTTAAGTTTTGATACCTTAAGAAGATGTTCACTGCTCGATCTCACTATAAGACTGACTCTCAGGCACAAAATCCATCGACAATATCAGCATCTTTTTTTTTGTTGGGGGGGGGGGGTTATATTTATTAAATTTTATGACCAAACAGGTAAAAAAAAGGTAAAAAAAAAAATTACTGTATAAAAATCAATACTGAACAAAGAAAAGAAACGATCTTAAGGACAGAAAAATAAACCAAGAAAATAAAATGAAGAACATAAGATAAAGAAAAACAGCATTTCTAGCTTCATTGTGTTATTAAGCTGTAAGTGCTGGACTGAAAGCATCACTGTGGAACCTTAAAATAAATAAAAACAGAGTAAAACATTGTTAATGAAATGAAATTCCGTAGTAAAATTGCCAAATGGAAAATAAAAATTTGAAATTTATGATAGCTCAGGTTTAAGTTTAACTCCTTTTTATTGTGTGTATTTTCAATTTATTGGATCATTTCAATTGTGTATTTTTGTGCCTATACTTGTTTTTATCACATTTTAATGTATGTAAAGTCTATTGGAGCGACTCTTAAAGTGTAGTATTTGCTCTCAGGCTCCCCTTAAAGGTCACACAGAATGGTCTTTTTTGAACCAAAGATTGAGATCACTGATAATAATATTTATGCTCCACGGTGCTTCGTCTTCTCCTTCTTCTTCTTCAGGTTGAATGTTCACACCCATGACCAGGAGTAGCTGTTGGGGGAGCGTTTGTTGCACGGCAAATGTGCTAGTTACGTAACTAAACCCAACTTTTCAGAACCACTTGCTCGAGCTCAGAGAAGCAAACAGAGAAGCGCTTCTTTCTCAGAAGTGGCCGAAGTGTAAATTGTGACACTTTAGTGATGTTTAGATATGGGAAGGTCAGCTGACACCAGTGAATGAAATCAGGACCAGTATTCACTCTTGTTTGGCATCTTACCAAATCTCCCACTTTTTCCTTTGACTCCTGACAAAACCTTTGCTCTCTTTGGTATCTACGCTGTCTCTTCCATCTCCAATGAAAGAGCAACTCCTGTAAGTTTCACTCCCAAACTTTCACCCCCAAACCGCAGCTTCACTCGCTCAGAGCAATGTGACGTATGCAGTAAACAGTCGAAGCAGTGAAGTTGCTTTCACTTTGGTTCTTTGAGCGACCCAAACCAAAAAGTTACATAGTGCCAGTACAGGTGATGGAGACCCTCTCAGGCTCTGATCAGGATGCTGATCAAACAGTTCTAAGTAGACAATAAGTTCATAGACATAAGTGTATTTGGAGACATTTTTTGATGGTTGAAATTCTACATGGTGTCGCTTTAAAAGCATTATATAAATAAAGTGTATAATAATCATTATTGTTTGCCTGTTTTCAAGAATCCTAAAAGGCTTTTAGTGTAATCTGAAGATGAAAACACATCCAGATTATATTCATGTGTTTCCTCCCATGCTCACTGTCACAGTCAGAGGTGTTGGAGGATGAAGGTGTTGAGAAGAAGTTGGGCTGAAAACGAACTTTTGCACAAGAATCAATCCAAACCAGAAGAGTTTCTCACTCACGTTACGTGTGATGTGATGAAATGATGACATCAGCTGCAGAGCTGATGAATGAACAATGACTCTTTATTGTTTTAGCCATTTTTGTTACACCATGTCTGGACAGTGACGCTGGAGTGTGTGTTGACTCACAATCACCAAGGCCCCTCAAGTACTAAAGGGATAACTCGTTTTTTATTAGAAAAATGTGACTGTAGTTGTGTAATGACAGCTTGCTTTTACCACACAGTTACATTACAAGGAGAAGTGAACACACACAGAGTGATGAACAAACTGTGTTATGCATCGAAAACAGAGTGACTGTTTTCACCCAGGTTTCAGCTTGGTGTTAAGAAATGTAATATTGATTAGTACCCTCTGAAAAGCCTCTTGGACTAGAGGTGAAGCCTCTTTAGAACTTAACACGAGCATTTCCTGTCACAGAAGATGGCTGAGAAACTACACAGAGTGATTTAAGGGTGTGTAAATAGTGGGTATTTGAATTATACTTTTGGGAATTGTTTTTTGTAAATGTTAATATAATTGATATGTGATTAAAAAAAAGGAATATTCTAGCTCACTCTCCCACACCAAATCTCATAGAGAAAATCAGTGATTTTACAACACAGCCCTCAGGAGTTGTTGGTCCACTGCTGCCTCCATCAGTAATTTCAGATGTGTTACTTTATGACTTTGGTGTTGGAAATCTTGCATTAAGGTTCATTTCAGTGACACAGACTTACTACAGCAGCTCCTATGTCTGTGCAAGCTAAAGAAGGTAAACCAGTGAACACATTTGTAAGATGCTGTAGACTTGAGCACAGCACAGCACAGCACAGCACAGCACAGCACAGCACAGCAGATGCTGACTATCATCAGACTTTTTATCAGTCCACAGTAACAGAGTGTTTTCTCAGAGCAGAGATGAAGGATCTGTTCACTGTGACAAAAAAAAGGACCCAGGCAAAAATAAAAACACTGAGTCCATTAAAGTAGAAAAATTAAAATAAAATAGAAAGTAAAAAAAAGAGGAGATGAAAACAATGATGATGTCAAGGACCTTTGGTTAAGAAAAGAAATATATATATATATATACAGTACATGTGCACATATATGTATACATACACACACACACAAAAGGTATGTATACATACATATTGAACTGAATAAAAATGTATGCCCTAAATTAACAGCATTGGTAATTATCAGAATAATTTTTTTATGTTTTTGTAATGGTTAATACACCACTATGTAGAAGCTCTTTAACCAAAATGATTTTTCATGCTAAAATATAATCAATGTTATCCATGAAAATTGTTTTACAAAAAATTAAAAAAAATAAATAAAATAACGCACATTATTATTTCTTGATTTAAATATCAAATTATATTTACTAGCTAAATAAAAAACAATAATGTTTAGTTTTGAAGTTTTTGAAATATTTCTAAAATATTAATGTTTCTTGTTTTTCTGACAGGTGGTCCAATAAATGTGTCATATATATTTAAACTTTTTCATAACTACACAAACATCAGTAACATTGAACACTCTGAAAGGTGCTACAGTATATAAATACAGTAAAGTCATAATTATTATTGCTCCATCTTATTTAACAGACATTATTACTTTGCATGACAACATGTTACCTGCATTTGGTCAGCTAGTGGACGATCCCAGGTCAAGACACAAGAAACAAATATATTTACACACAAAATATATTTAACAATAGCTTTTAATATTCAGTAGAACAGTGAAACTTTCCTTGTTCTTAATTGTACATTTTCTAATCTTATTTTTATTTTATTGCTTTATTGTATATTTTAGTCCTGTTATTATATTGTGTGTTTTAATTTGTTCTTGCAGGTATTGTAAAATGCTACATAAACACATTAAGCCATACATTCCTGGTCCTATTGTGTCTATAGTAATGCAGTAACTTGTGCCAGATTTCTGTTCTGGAGAAGCAAAGAAATCAGAACACATTCACATTTAGGAACTAAACCCCCCCCCCCCCCCCCCCCCACACACACATTTCTAACTCTTCAACTAACAGTTATTTTCATTATCCATTAATCTGTTGATTATTTGCTCAATTAACTGAGTGCTTGTTTGGTCTAAAAGATGCCTGCAAATGACAATGTTCTCAAATGTCTTGTTTTGGCTACAAACAGAATGACTCAGTTTGAATGATTTCTTTGTTATAGGGAGCAAAGAAACCAGCAAATATACATAATTAAGAAGCTGAAGAACCAACCTGAGAACCTGATTTATTAGAAAAAACACTCAGACTGATTGAATCAATATATAGCTGATAATCATAACAGCTGATGATTTACTTGTTGAAAGGCACATCAACACATACACAGGGACACGTCACATGAAGTAACGTGTCCCTGTGTAACAGAGAAATTCCACAGAATAAAATACAAATAAAAAACTTTTTTTATTATTTCCTTTGATGTCTTACAGTCATTGTTTTCTTTCCCATGTGGAAATAAAAAGACAAAACTTCCTGATGACTGAGTGACTTTACAGTCTAGTTTAATAATCCATGATCCTCATGACCAGAGAACCTGATTGGTTTAGATCAGTGACAGTTCAGAGCTTGGGGGGTGTGGGGTGGGGGGTGTGTCTGGAGGAGGACCACTCTTATTGGTCACGCAGCTTTGCACTCAGCTGCTGCAGCTCTGTGATGAGTCGCTCCAGAGAAGCTACGCCATCTTGCAGCTCATCGTTGATCTGACCTGTGGCCACGTCTGTGTGCATTTGCTGGAGGAAACAAAAAAAAGCACAACAAAAAATTGATGTGCATTATCATGTCATGTTAGTATTATTTATACAGCCCAACATCAAAAACACAGTTTGCCTCGAAGGGCTTTACAGTCTGTCCATCAAGTGAGCCCCTCTATCCTTAGACCCTCACATCGAGTGAGGGAAAAGAGCCAGAAACAGATGTGCAGCACGTCCACGGATCATCCACAGCGTCTGCTTGTGACAATACAAATGGTGGCTCTCTACATTCTTCTGCCTGCTCCCTCATCTCATCTCTGTATAATGATGAAGTGAGTCTGCGACACAGGTGTGTGACATGAGAGGAAAATCTGTTCAGCTGCACATGACAGTATAAATCAAGCTGTACACGTGGAATAAAGTACTCTTCTGCCATTGTGAACTGAACGTCTTCAGTGCCGGGCTCCCATCATGGCACGGATCGCTTTGGTACAGTACGGTATGATATGGAGCGCGACGTCGTACCGTTGCAACGACAACAGACAATGACATGGAGCACAACACAACAGAGAACAAGAGTTGGTGCTGAATCAATGTGTTTTGGAGATTTTGACTAACCAGCGTCATTACCTTATTGTCACAGTCATGATGGTAATGTGAATAAAGCTGTAACTATCAATTGACTGAGTACTTGTCTGGGCCATATAATGACAAAAATATTGAAAAATGGATTTTTCCCAAATCTCAAATGTCACAACTAAGAGTTTGTCAGTTTTATCTGTTATATATCGAGCAAAGAAATAAAAAAATATTCACATTTAAGCAGCTGAAAATGAAACAGCTGTGTGAATGAAACGTGAATGAAAGTTGGAACAGTTGGAAAGATAGAATAAAGGCAGAGTGTAAGAGTGATAATACTGATGAGCATAGAACCACTGTATTGTGATATGACTGTGAATGTGTGAGCCAAGTATCCCACATCTGTATCGCGGGTTACCTGCTGCTTAATGTGTAAGGTACTGCGTGCACCCCCCTGTGCTGAACCAGCACCAGCCGCAGACACATTTCACTTCTCAATTTCAAAAAACTTGTCCCCAGAGGGCAACTCAAGAGCAAAACAACTGCTCTATCAGCTCTCCAGCTGACTGCAGAAGCAGTGATCCGGAAGGTGACTTCACACAAAGATTTCCAAACACTGACGTCCTAAAACAACACATTTACTGATGGAGGCAACAACTGGTAAACGGCTCTGTGTCTTGATGTAAAAGTGCTACATTTCTCTCTGGACACTGGTGTAAGGAGTGCAGTTGGCAAAGTGTCAGTCAGAAAAGGGTAACAGTGACATAAAGTGCCAAATATATTCTGATATCAGAAAATTAGGTATAGATTTTATTAGTTTAAGTTATTTGTCTTTCTCCTCATATCTTTGCTGGCAGCCATGTTGTCACTGAGAGGACAGTTTCAGGTCTCAAGCTTGTTCTCGTTCTCGCTTGTGCAGGTGGAAACAGTGCAGGCCACACACACACACACACACACACACACACACACACACACACACACACACACACACACGTGTTTTCATGTTCATATCCAGCATTCGTCTCTGAACAGGACAGGCGGACAGTCTGTGTGATCTCCTCATTTCTGATGACACATTAATAAACTCTGGGAGAAGAGACTGTTAAACCTGCTCTAATGGAAAGTGTGAGGACTCTGACACAAGCAGCATTTATGCTGTGACATTTAATAAAGCTTCACCATCACTGCAGGGACTTTACAGGGAGAGCAGGAAATTCATTTTTACTCTATTATCACTGGTACAGAGCCTGTTGTTGTTGAGCATAGAGTAGTTTAGTTTACCATCTAACAAGCCACAGTCATCGTTTCTTTTTAGAATGGCTTAAGATGAAAAACAAACTATAAAACTCCTGACCGACTTGACTGACACTGTCCTCGACTAAACCATAGACTTACGTGTGCATCAGTCATCTCATTAGGACATTTTTGATTTGTTTAAAGATGAACTCATATGTTTAAAGCTGGTCAGATTAGGGATGGACATGAGTATGAGATTATTTGCTTGGTTATAAAATGTCCATCAGTTAATGTGACTATTCGTGACTTATTAAAAAGATACAATTAAATATATTTTATCAATGATTGAATTATAAAAACAAATCTTTCTACTCCAGGGACTACCTAATTTCTGATGCATCTATTACCACAAGGTGACAGCAGCAAACATTTAGTTAGTGAACTTGATGTATGTTTGGAGAAGTGATGAATTTTACGAGGTTTCTTGAGAGCATCTTGAAGCTACTTCTCTAAGCTAAACATGCTGAAGATCTTGCAGAATAGATTAAATTTACCAGGATCTTTGAATGCATCTTCAACAGAACAGAGCAGTAAAACACATATGGGCAGGTGTAACATAAACAGTATCTATGTCAGTTTGGAGATTTTGCACCACAGGTAGGACGTATCCTGTGGTTTGTTGTATAATTAACACACATCGCTGCCCTTTAACTGCAAGTGCTGCAGATGGTAGGCTGCTTTAGCCACGTGTGCTCAGTCAGTTAGTAGTAAGGATGTGACAATATCATTGTACATGGCGATAAAAAACACTCACATTATACAGAGTTGTTTACAAGCCTAGCCACATCATCAATTTCTCTCGCACTGGAAAAACTCATGTTTACGATTAAGTGTAAATATTCAACCTTAAGGAAGATTTGCCACAGAGGCTCCAGTGGCTCATGAAATGGAACTACTACGCCCCTCTTCACACCTGGCATTAGAATACATTTCTTTCTGTGATCTTTCTTGTATTATTTGAACATTTAATAATAGATTTTACAAAAAAATTATAAAAAGCATTAACAATGACTTGACAGTGGAGGCTTCCCACAATCTGCTTCTTCCCACCTGATGTCAAAGCTCTGCCCCACAACACTGGAACTTGTTTTTCATATCTTTAGTTAACATGGTTGATGTGACCTATTATAACTTTTTTTTTTCATAATGATAGCAACAAGTTTTTGCAACATTAATTCATCTGTATTTGCGCATATTTTTTCCGAGCTTACAGATACAGACCAAACAAAAGTGGAGTACGGATGGAAAGCCCTTCCCATTTAAGCATACTTTACATTTATCACAATAATATTATAAATTGCAGTTATTTTGGTCACAACAGTAAATTTCCAGACATGAACCATGGCAGTGGGCTTTACCTTAGCTTTGGTGACTACACTGCGCAGACTCAGCCTGGTGGACGAGAGCATCTGCAGAGCTTCAGCGGGATTTGTCTTCTTCTCACTGCAATTGATGGTCACTGAAAGACACGGAGATCGAGAGAAAGAATCATGTAGCTGTTTAAACATCATGTTTTCTTTTCTTGCCTTTTTGTTTTCCTGCATTATTGGCTGATTACAGAAGCCGAGAGCGGCCATGTTCACTAATATATTTTTTCAACCCATTATTATCTTGAGATCATGGAATAATAAATTATTCTCTCCTCTGTTATCTCCTTATCATGAGATAAACCAGCCTTGTTAACTCATGATCACACACTAGTGCATTATGCGATTATGAACTGATTATTCCGTGAGTCAAGTAAATGATTTGAGCTCGCTGCTTAAACAGTGTGCATCAGAATGTTACATTGGAAAAGGTGCATAATCTGCAATTTGACGTGTCATAATTTGAAGTGGTAGATGGTAAAATTATGTGGGGGTGCAGCTGAGGGCTTGATTACGGTTGTCATGTTTATGTGGGTGTTTATTATGTCATCTGGGGGCTTAATGTGACTGCAGACAAAAGCCGGATGTTCACAGGGGTTGGTTAGTTTGTGACCAATAGAAAAGTGTCAACAAAGCTCCTCTCACACAGAAATCATAGCAATGAATAGTTCACATACAGTACGTACAGTACGTACAGTACGTACAGTACGTACTGTACGTACAGTACGTACTGTACGTACAGTACGTACTGTACGTACAGGTGCAGCCTCCACTATACTACACTTGGTGGTTAGCAAGAATGTTGATGGAAACCAGACAGGGAAATAAAATGCAGACTATAGAGAGTGAATGATTCCAGGTTAGCAGAGGATTGTATGTGGTAAAACAAATCATATGAAACTGAAGGTGGCGGGCAATGGAAACTAGTGATAATATCTAATCCACCCCTAACACCTTATCTTTTTTTAATACTTTTTGCTGATATCCAACATGCCAATATATTGATAGTGCATGGCTGGTTACTGACAACAGTATATTCTATGTACTTTTTTCCCTGCTCCCAAATGCAGAGCACATTCAGTCTCTACTGAAGTGAAATGAACGTAATATTTTGCATATTCGTGTCCCAGCAGATGTAGATATACAGTACATTTTGTTCATTCCTTTGTCTTTTGCAGCTGTAATAATGTAAATGAGGGACTTTTAGAGGATTTTCTTGTCTTAAGTAATTTCTGAGGATGACTAATTGCACCTTTGGGATAAACTTTCGGTTCTCTATGTGTTGATGTGTGTACTTGCACATGACTACACGGGCAGCTCCACTAAAAGTGAGACGAAAAACTGACCAGACTTGCAAAGTTTCTCTTTAATCTATATACTGTACGTTTAATCAAAAAGGCTTTCAACAGTTCAGTCAAGGCAAAAAGGAGAGTCAGGAGTTATGAAATATGACGCCTGGTGTGTGTGTGTGTGTGTGTGTGTGTGTTGATGATGGTTCTCTCACCTTCTCCCATGTGAATGGCTCTTTCCATTACTTCCTTGAAGAGACTTGGTTCTTTCTCCCAGCCACCAGTCTGAACCTCACAGCGATGAGACTTAGCTAAAAACTGCAGAGCCTATAAATCCACATAAACACTGTATTTCTTGGGGAACTTTTCTTATTCTACTCAGTGTTTCATCTGATGACACAACTCAAGAAATGCAAAACTGATTTCATCAAATGAATTTGATCATCAGAGGTCAAAATATTTCAACTCACACAACTTCCTCCACCATTTCTGTATTCTGTAATGATAATTGGTTTGCATTTATATAGCACTTTTCTAATGTGTTTGACCACTTTACACCACACTAGCTTCCTAACCAGACGCTGAAAGGCCTTAACGTCCACTGGAAAATGCTAAAAATATCACTTCTGACTTTGTCACCTCACAGGAAGTAAGAACTTAATTAAAAATGACACTAAGTGATTAAAAGTTAGGCTTTAAATGATGTAAAATCCAGAGATTGTTGGAGGAGGAGGAGCTGAGCTAACTATGGCTCCTGTGCATCATGAAGCCACATTTTCAGACAAACCTATATATTTTTGAAAAGACAACTGGAGAGAGACTATTTTCAGTTTTACTCCATAATTCTTTACATGTGTCATTTATTTCTCATGTTCTCAGTCACTATTTTCTAACATAGAAAATAAAAGAAGATGAGAAATGCTGAATTTGTTTTACGGGATCTTTAAATCTGTGCAATGTTCACACTGAAGAATGGTTCATCTTGTGGCACTGACCTTGTCGTTGTCCTCAGAGTCGGAGCTGTGGCCGTCACCGTACAGCAGAGCGTACTGCCGCCATATCTCAGCGTCGCTGCTGTGGCGGGAGGTGACTCGACCCAGGAGCTCCTTCAGTTTGGACTGCTGCTTCGCTGCCTGTTCTCCCTGACTGTCTGTCAGGTTTTCAATAACCGCTTTGACCAGAACCTGTAGAATCTGCAATGAAAAAAAAATGCAATGTTAAAACTTATATTACACCACAGGAAATAATTAACTGTTAATCAGAATGCACTGTTAATCAGCTGCATTACATAACATTGACTTAGCTTCCAATGAAGATAAGTGGAAAGACATGAATCATTATGGGAAATGTGGTTTTGATATTGAGATTGCAGAGTAAATCTGAAGATTCAATGTACTGTGAAAACATCCTGATTGTGCAGTTTGTTTCATTGTTCACTTGCATAGAGACGCCCATGATGGTTGTTGCCATAATGTCTGAAGAGAAAAGGTCTGTATTTATATAGAGCTTTACTACCACTTATAGCTGTAATAACTAAATACACCAAATGCACTCACTGTTGGTTCTACTCCAAGGCTCAGACAACCAGCCTCTGTGGTGGAGCACTGTAGCCTGTGCATGAACTCTGGAAGGGCCTGGTAATTAAAGCTGCAGCAACTCAATACCACCACCAGGGGGAAACTTGTCTTTTACCGACAGGAGTCAGAACAAACTAACCAAAGGCATTTAGAGCTCCTTAAAGCCTTTAATGTAACTTTTAATGTAACACTAATGTACACTTCTAATGAAATGTAACACGATGTATCCTGAGTGCTTGATACGAATATATATTTTCCCTGGGAGTTTGAGGCATAGCTGAGGCTGTCTATAAGAGGTGTCAAAAATGTTGATTCATGTTAAAATCATTCTTGTTCTCAAAGATTCTAAATTGATTAAAAACTTCCAAAAATCATTTTTTATTTTTTTTATTTTTAAAAAGCGTTTCAGTTTTGATTGGCTTTCTACAGTTTCTAGGTTGAAAAGGCCAAAGGTCAACACACACACACAGTGATCAAGTTGGGTTAGGGTTAGGGTTTGACTTCTTGGAACTTTTAGAAGACCTGATGCTTTCCCTTTGCCTTTTAATGCAGTGCTGGTTGAAAGACTCGGGGGATGCAGTTCTTGAACATCAGAGGGATTTCCTTGGAAATTAAAAAAACCGAACAATTCCTCGTGGTTGAGGCCAGTCGGAACTGAGATGTTGCCGGCATTAAGCTCCCCTAGTATACAGTTCACTGGCCACTCTACGAGTTTCTTATGGGTGAGACGATCGCTGCACTGTGGCTTCGGATTCACGATCAGAGTGGACACAGGGATGTTGAGCCTGGATTTCTGGGAATGAAGGAGGTTTCTTCCCCCGATGATGGGGGCTCACTGTTGGAATCCGAAATGGTGTACAAGAGGTGTGTCTATGACGCAGTAATGCAGCTCGAGTTGGCTGCCTGAACTAGCTCGCGGGCTCGCATCATTTTGCCCCATGATAGTCAGAGCACTGATATGCCTCATTCTCTGCAACTGTAATCACAGAAGCTACATCAGCTTTCTTAACAGTTAAATCCTTTTGACATTAAAACTGATCTGCAAACACACAATTGTCGAAAATTACAATGAAACACATGAGAGTTTATCTTATTTAAATGCTCACTGCATTGTTGTGCTGTGTTTTCATACTTTCTAAACAAGTAATAAAAGAAGCTTGTAGAGTTTAATAACAGTTTATTTACTAAAAGTTGGTCCATTGATGACCTGGATGAATAAGAATCTGAATATGCTTTTAGCAAAACTAAATACTTGATCTGTTAACATTTCAAAGAACCCTTATTCTTCTTTTCACTCAAGCAACAGAGAATTTTATTTACAGTAATAACAACAGAGTAAATGTTTTCAACATGAACAAGGTCATAATCACAGATTGTCGCCTTCAAGTTCAAAACTTCTACGATATTTACACAAACATTTTTTACTGCATTTAACTTTCCAGTCCATCACAGGGCAAACATACAGAAATGAACAACCATTCATTCTCACATTTACACCTGTGCTCAATTTAGAGAGCCCACTTAATCCCCCATCTGCATTTTCCCACTGTGAGAGAAAGCTGGAGAACCTGGACAGAACCTTTAGAACACATGGAGAGAAGAACTGGGATCTGAACTGGTGACTGGGAGACAACAATGATCACCACTGCTCCTCCACACGCCCTATTGCTTTTAATTTAAAATTCAAAGAAAATATACATCAACCACAAAACAATCCAGACAATCAAGACACCAGAACTGTATGAACCTCTGGAAGAAAATGTTTAAGTATGTTATAAATATTTTTCAAATGTTACTGTATATGTCCTGTATATGAGAAAACAAAAAGCAACCATGTTGGCAAAGATGTTGGCAGAACATTTTTTAGCCTGTGGTGTGAAAAATTCACCTGCCAATGTCAAAATCCCACCAGTTATTAATTAATGAAGTGATGAGTCACTACCTTTGATGATCCTACATCTACATGTCATTAGACTGAAGCAACAGTACATGGAGAGCACACACATGCACACAAGGTTATATATACATTACAGAAAATAAAACTGAAAGTTCGACTAAAATATAGCATAAAATATAATAGTGCAGCGTAAAAAATCATTTAAATTAAAATCATTAAATTGTTTAGTGTTTAGTCTAGTCAATAGTTTAGTCTACTGGAGTTAAAAACCTGACTGAGCTTCTGCAGCCTCATGTATAAAGGAGTGTGCAGCTTTCATACTGAAAGATGGCGTACTCAACGTCTGAGAAGTATGTATGCTCTTTATGTTCTTTGTATTATTTATTTGTCAGAATATAATTTGCATGCGTATCCTGTGCACCTTTCCTTTGTACATCCAATTGAATGTGAAACTGAGCGAAGACGAATGAGGAACACACCCTGCTATTCCACCCAAAGTGAGTATGCAAATACCCTCTCAGACGCCTTCTTCCTGAAGAACAGCAAATGTGGCAGCAAAGGAGGAGGAGAATGAAAGAAAAAGAAGGAATTCATCATAAATCTATGATGTAGAAACCTGAAAAATATTTCATTTTGTTGCTTTGTTTTGTGGAAATTAGTGATAAACACAAAGGAACTGAGTGTCAGAGTCACAGCAGCTGTGAACTCAGCTGCTGCATAATGGCTGAAAAAAAAGGTCACACATTAACACTGATGCTTAAAAACTGTCTGTGCATTGATTGTTTTTGTGGGTGATATTTCTTCTGACATACAGTATATGTTTACACAACTTATCCAAAAGTGTAGCAACAAAAAAAGGCAATTGGACTTAGTTGAATTTCTTGAAGACGTTTCGCCTCTCATCCAAGAGGCTTCTTGCCTTCAAGAAATTCAACTAAGTCCAGTTGCCTTTTTTGTTGCTACACTTTTGGATACCATGACCTGGATGACTGAGAATCTTCACAGACATGAATAAGCAGACAGTTACTCCATGTAACTCAGTGACTGTGATGTGGAAACTGGGGAGAGAGGAGGATGAAGATGGCAGTGTGGCGTCTCTCTAAAAGCTGACCTGCTGACAGCAGCTGACATGAGGAGTCATTGGAAGTTATGAATCTGATCAAGTAATTGTGACATGTGGAGTCTCTCAGGGTTGATTTCTTGGACTATAATGAAAAAATCTCACTTTTCTTGTAAAAGTGTTAAAAATTATTATTTGATTTTTCCCCCTTTTTTCTATCTATCAATCTGCTGCAGTTTTAAGCAGCCAAGTATCCTAGATTCATGGTCACTGTTGCTGTCCCCCAATTACAGGCATAAGACATGCACAAATATAAATACATAAATGAAATACAATTTTAAAAATAAGGCAATTAGTCCGAGCCAATTACAAAAGTGATTATCATTCCAAATGCTATTTGTTCTGCTTTTATATCTGCAGTGACAATTCCTTACTATCTGGATGTTCCAATAAGTGTGCTAAAACACTCCAGTTAATTCAAAATGCTACAGCATGAGTACCAGTAAGGAACCAGTAAGAGAGACCACATCACTCCACATCACTGGCTCCCTGAGTTTAGAATTCAGTTTAGAATTATTATTAGAAAGCACAACATACACTTTCATTGTTATGCAGATGATACACAACTTTATTTATCAATAAGGCCGGAAGAAATAAATCAGGTTGTTCAACTCCAGGAATGTCTTAAAGACATTAAGTCCTGGATGACCTGTAACTTCCTACTTCTAAACTCAGACAAAACTGAGGTTATCATACTCGGCCCTAAACACCTTAGAGACAAACTTTCTGACCATATTGTCACTTTAGATGACATCACCATGGCGTCCAGTTCCACTGTAAGGAACCTTGGAGTTATTTTTGACCAGGATATATCATTTGACTCACATATTAAACACATTTCTAAAACAGCCTTCTTCCACCTGCGGAACATTATGAAAATTAGAAACATTTTATCCTTAAAGGACGCTGAAAAACTAGTTCATGCTTTTGTTA
>JAFBJR010000576.1:236128-287387 GCA_016785285.1 Brachirus orientalis
GGGTTTCTTTTCTCTCTGTAATATTGTAAAGGTTTTGGCCTTATTATGTACAGTGCCTTGAGATAATGTATGTTGTGATTTGGCACTATACAAATAAAATTGAATTGAATTGAATTGAATTCAATTTAAAATCCTCCTCCTCATGTACAAAACACTTAATAATCAAACCCCATCATATCTTACAGGGATAGCTTGGATTTTTGAACATTAAGTTGTATGGCATAGACACCAGCAGTAGAATGGATCCATCACTTAATCTGTGTTAATAAAAATGAGTTTAATGAGTTTCTGTTTTGGAGATTTCTCCCCAGTACCAAGTGGGGAAAAGTAGTTCTGGGATAGAGCCTTGGTCACAAAACAAAAAGACTTTTGCACCACATACAAGGATGTATGTGTTATGTTAACACATAAGAACAACATAAGCACCATCCATCAGTACGTTAGACCGTGCTATCAATTTGGCACTACAGTCAGGTCTATAAATATTGGGACATCGACACAATTCTAAACTTTTTTGGCTCTATACACCACCACAATTGATTTGAAATAAAATGAACAAGATGTGCTTTAACTGCAGACTTTCAGCTTTAATTTGAGGGTATTTACATCCAAATCAGGTGAACGGTGTAGGAATTACAACAGTTGGTATATGTGCCTCCCACTTTTTAAGGGACCAAAAGTAATAGGACAATTGGCTGCTCAGTTGTTCCATGGCCAGGTGTGTGTTATTCCCTCATCATCCCATTTACAAGGAGCAGATAAAAGGTCTAGAGTTCATTTCAAGTCCGCTATTTTCATTTGGAATCTGTTGAAGTTAACTCTCAATATGAGATCCAAGGAGATGTCACTATAAGCGAAGCAAGCCATCATTAGGCTGAAAAATCAAAACAAACTCATCAGAGAGATAGAAAAAACATTAGGTGTGGACCACTAAACTGTTTGGAACATTTTTAAAACGAAAGAATGCCCGGTGAGCTCAGTAACACCAAAAGACTCGGAAGACCACAGAAAACAATTGTGGTGGATGACCGAAGAATTCTTTCCCTGGTGAAGAAAACACCCTTCACAACAGTTGGCCGGGTCAAGAACACTCTCCAGGAGGTAGGTGTATGTGTGTCAAAGTCAACAATCAAGAGAAGACTTCACCAGAGTGAATACAGAGGGTTCACCACAAGATGAAAACCATTGGTGAGCCTTAAAAACAGGAAGGCCAGATTAGAGTTTGCCAAGCAACATTTAAAAAAAGCCTTCACAGTTCTGGAACAACATCCTATGGACAGATGAGACAAAGATCAACTTGTACCAGAGTAATGGGAAGAGAAGAGTATGGAGAAGGAAAGGAACTGCTCATAATCCAAAGCATACCACCTCATCAGTGAAGCATGGCAGTGGTAGTGTCATGGCATGGGCATGTATGGCTGCCAATGGAACTGGTTCCCTTGTATTTATTGATGATGTGACTGCTGACAAAAGCAGCAGGATGAATTCTGAAGTGTTTCGGGCAATATTATCTGCTCATATTCAGCCAAATGCTCAACTCATTGGACAGCACTTCACAGTGCAGTTGGACAATGACCTGAAGCATACTGCGAAAGCATCCCAAGAGTTTTTTTAAGGCAAAGAAGTGGAATGTTATGCAATGGCCAAGTCAATCACCTGACCCGAATCCGATTGAGCATGGATTTCACTTGCTGAAGACAAAACTGAAGGGAAAATGTCCCAAGAACGAGGAGGAACTGAAGACAGTTGCACTAGAGGCCTGGCAGAGCATGGGGATGAAACCCAGCGTCTGGTGACGTCTATGCATTCCAGACTTCAGGCTGTAATTGATTGCAAAGGATTTGCAGCCAAGTGTTAAAAAGTGAAAGTTTTATTTATGATTGTTAATTTGTCCCATTACGTTTGGTCCCTTAAAAAGTGGGAGGCACATATACAAACTGTTGTAATTCCTACACCATCCATCTGATTTGGATGTAAATACCCTCAAATTAAAGCTGAAAGTCTGCAGTTAAAGCACATCTTGTTCATTTCATTTCAAATCCATTGTGGTGGTGTATAGAGCCAAAAAAGATTAGAATTGTGTCGATGTCCCAATATTTATGGACCAGATTGTCTTTTCAGACCTGTATCACTAAGCCGGGCAGCCGAGTTGCAGTGTATCACCTGTTTTAATCAGCAGAGTGTGTGAAGGAAATTTACCAAACAAACATGTCTGATGAGGAAACCAATGAAGATGACACGTTTAGAGAAGATCCAATGTGATATCTTTATGAAGCAGATTACAGAGACTTGGTGCTTCATCAGAGAAAGAGAGAGAGGCTGAGGCTGCAGAGAAGAGAGACAGAATGAATGAAACATGATGTAGCCTACTTGTCAGAAGTGTAACCTCATCTCAGATGAAGCCAGCACATCCTCTAATTTTGCCTACATCACCTACCATGGACAGTCAGCTGGGCCTCAAGACCAGACTGCACTGTCTGAAATATAAAACAATACAAATGTGTTTATTATGTGCATACTGTCAAAATATAATTCATATTTCTCCATTTGGTTGACTGGTTGTTGAAATTGTTTTTGGTGATGGAAGATACTATACCTACTTAGTATTATGAATGCATTATAACCGAAGTATGTTATATCCTCTAGATGTAATATGACAGAGCACTAAGTGAAATTATAATGTAAAAAGATATACTGTGAAAACAGAGCCGTGTAATATTATAGAGTAGTATAAAATGCATCTAGTGAATAGTCAACACCAATTATGTGGTCCTCTACACAAATTATTTCAGATGGCAGCGAACTCTGTGGTAGGTGATGTAGGCAAAATTAGATGATGTGCTGGATTCATCTGAGACGAGGTTACACTTCTGACAAGTAGGCTACATCACCATGTTTCATTAATTCTGATGAATTTTGATGGAAACCCACAAGCAATAGATTTTGCTGTTAGCTCTTCATGCTTTTGTTACATCAAGATTAGATTACTGTAACTCACTACTATCTGGATGTTCTATTAGGTCGATTAAAACTCTTCAGTTAATTCAAAATGCTGCAGCACGAGTTCTAACAGGAACTAGTAAGAGAGACCACATCACCCCAGTGTTAGCTTCTCTACACTGGCTCCATGTACAGTTTAGAATTCAATTTAAAATCCTCCTCTTCACGTACAAAGCACTTAATGATCAGGCCCCATCATATCTTAAAGATTTAATTTCACCTTATCAGCCTAACAGATCACTTTGTTCCAAAACGCAGGTTTACTTGTACTTCCCAGAGTCCATAAAAGTAGAATGGGAGGCAGAGCCTTTAGTTACCAGGCTCCTCTCCTGTGGAACCAACTGCCAATGTTGGTTCGGGAGGCGGACACTGTCTCTGTATTTAAAGTTAAACTTAAAACCTTCCTTTTTGATAAAGTTTATAGTTAGAGCTGGCTCAGGGAAACCTGAACCATCTCTTAGTTATGCTGCTATAGACCTAGACTGCTGGGGGATTTCCTGTGGTGCACTCTCTCACTCTCTCACACTCAGGGTATGAATGTGACTTAATTATGTGTCATTAACCTTTTTTTTTTCCTCTCTCTTCCCAAGTCTGTGTCTGCTTCCTTCCATTCTCCCTCTCCCTCTGTCCTCATCTTGCAGGCTGCAGGATCCAGATCCAGTTTTGATGATGTTATTATTATTATTATCAGTAACAATAATACTGATATAAATGACACTGTAGTTCTATAAACATGACATAACTGATTCTAAACTTGATACAACTGTTGTATATTTGCTCCTGGTCTCTCTCTTCTGTCTCTCCCTCACCTCCCTCTTTTTCTTTCTCTCCCCCCTTTCTGTCCCCCACCTCTCCTCTGTCCCCCATTTTCCTCTCACCCCAACCGGTCGAGGCAGATGACCGCACATCTTTGAGTCTGGTTCTGTCAGAGATTTCTTCCTGTTAAAAGGGAGTTTTTTTCTCTCCACTGCCCCCTAATGTTTGCTCATTGTGTGAACTGTCGGGTTTCTTTTCTCTCTGTAATATTGTAAAGGTTTTGGCCTTATTATGTACAGAGCCTTGAGATAATGTATGTTGTGATTTGGTACTATACAAATAAAATTGAACTGAATTGAATAAATAATAGACAATGCAATTATTGTCACAATGAGAATGATATTACTAGTTTTGATTAAAAAAGTGCAACAACAGTTGAGGAGCTAAAAAAATAAACTACAATTAATGATTATATTATATTATCATTAAATATCCTAATAAAAATGAAGAAAAAACAAACAATGAAAGTCAAATAACAGTAAATTCACAAATACGTACAAATTACAAAAGACAGCATTAAATAATAATAATAATAATAATAATAATAATAATAAATAGAGAGATGGAACTGTAACAGGATAACATGGTTTAAGAACAAAATATGTTAAGAACCTGTTCTGTAAATCCTGTTCTAGTCTGTCTGATCCTGTTTATCTTTTAATCTTTTACTTATTACTTATGTATACTATTATCTATCCTATTGTGGGTTTTTTGTTTTGGTTTTTGGACATACCTTTTTTTAGGGTAATGTTATCACCATGCACAAAAAATAAAACAACAACAAGATAATGAAATGCTCACCAACCTGACAAAAGAGCTACTCTATGTGTTTTATAAAATGACAAAGAAATGGTGGATGGATAAATGGTTTCATGGTCAGCAAAATAACTGTGTTACATTGATTGGCAATGGAATTTAATTATTTCCACCTTGTCAGACAGTTTATGTTACAATTCTAGAAGTATGTCTCAAACCATACTGTAAAACTAAGTAGTTCTAAAGGGAAGCTGTCTGTATAACTAGTTGTGTAACTAGGGAATCAAATTAAATAAACAAATAAAGAATTAAGGAAGAGAAAAATACTGCAAGGCAACATTTCAATTACTTAGGAATGCACTTGGAGCATGGAGGCTGCTGCTGACCTTTTTCTTATTTACCACCTTGGAGCTTTATGGATGAGAAACACAACCAGAATTAATTAATGTGCTGGGAGAAGATTTGCCCAAAACAGTGGCACAGCAAAGAGAAAAAAACACACACACACAATGTAAAGTCCTTTGCAATTATCCTGAAAAATGTTAATGTGTTTTAGCATTCAGCCAAAACAACAGATAAATGTGTCTGCAACAGAGTTGTGATTCCGAAGGACAAAATTATTTGGCTCTTTTGCTACATTTATCCATTTTACCTTGAATGTATCGGTGGATGTTTATTTATTTATTAGATTCTTTGTCACATAATCATTTAATTACCTTTTAAAAAATATAATAATCTTAAGGCACCAGTGTTAATTTTGTTGTTTGTTCATCAATGGCCCTTTTTCACCGTTAAAAACAAGGGATTAAGTTAAAGTTGAAAAACAATGACAAAATCTACTGGAACTTTCATCAACAAAAAAACTAGATGAAAAAGTAACAGTGGGACAAACTGGGGGTTACTGGAGGTTAGGTTGAGCTACCCGGATGTCAACACAGAGGAGGAAAAGGAAAGAGGCAGAAATGGAAGAAATATATAATAGATCGTGAACCACCTCACTCTGTTATCAAAGAACCAAAGTTACTTTTTCTTTTTCTAACTTCGTTCTGTGTTTCACTGTGGAAGATATGGACCTCTCCCAGATTGCACATGCCTCCCAAAACCCAACTACCACAAAAAGTTGAGTGACAGTGTCACTCAAACCCTGGGGTAGCTGCTTCTAACACTCCTTGTGCCAAAGAAGGACCAGAGACATCCAGCCTGTAAAACACCTGTATGTTGACTCCAGCACAAAAGCTGGGTTGGGCCTTAAGAAAACCCTGGAGAGCTCTGGACTGAACTGAAGGCAGGAGGTGCGGATGTACAACGCCTCTAGGTCGCTCACATGGCCAGGCCCGGAGCACTACATGGTCTGGGTGAGGGTGGTGATCAAGGCCAAGGGTAGCCTACCAGCAACTGAATTATTTCTGCCACCCAGTGTTTGGACGGCCATATCGGTGCTACTAGTAATAGAGAGCGATTCTGCTCCCTCACCCTGGCCAGGGTAGGGGAAATAAGACTGAGAGGAGGGAATGCGTACAGCAGCGCATTTGGCCATGGGTGAGCCAGAGCATCCACACCAAAAGGCGCATCACTGTCTGACAGGGAGAAAAATAGCGGACAGCGGGAGTTTTCCTGCAAGGCCAAGAAATGTACGGCGGCCTGGCCATATCTCACCCAAACCTGGTCCACCACCTGCAGGTGTAGAGCCCATTCTCCACACAGAGGATTTCCTCGAGACAGTATGTCCGCCCATCTGTTTATAACTTCTGGCACATGAGTTGCCCTGAGAGCCTGGTGCTGCTCCACAGTATTATTTTCCGTGCCTCCCTGATGGTTGACATAGGCTACCACAGTTGTCCCCACCCTGTCAGGGAAGCGTCTGTTGTCATGGTTACCCTGGAGGTCACCATCTCCAGTGGGGCCCCCACAGTGAACACCCCTGTGTTTCTCCACTGACTTCATGCACGTCTGAGTCACTTTCACTATGTGAATGAGGTGATGGCACGAGCACAGGCATAAAGCTGTGAGCCACTGCTGAAACTCTCTTATCATCAACAGTCCGAAATGCACTATCACTGACGCCATCAGGTCGAACAGAAAGAACAACACCGCTCTACCCATTTGAAAGAGGGAGAGACACTGTGAGAGATGCTATTCTCCCCATGAAAGCAATCGATTGAACCCTCTCTGGACCGACAAGTATTTGTTTAATTTACCAGCTTTTCAATACATTCATTAGTGTTGATCTTAAATTTGATTTTTACCTTGCTGCTTATCAGTTGCTGAAAAGGTGCGGGCCGACTAAATTTCTTGGTTTGAAAAACCTAACTAAATTTGTAAGTGAATAGCCCTGCTGTACGGGCTCTATCTGGCTTTTTATTTAGTTTATACTTAACCCAAGATCCCTAAGATGATTTACCACACAGCCTGCTTGCAGGAGCCAGAGCATAGCAGATAATCTACGTGCAAAAACATTCTGATACATTTGTTCCCTAATGGAGACAGAGCTCCCTCCACACACTTGCTGAATACCCTTGGAGCTAATGAAAGCTTGAACAGGACACTAGGTTTTGCTCTGAAAAGGAAACCTGAGATATTTTCTGTGCAGGGTGAATGGCGAGGAAAAAAATATATAGATTATAGATTGATCGTTACAAACCAATCTCTCAAACGGATCAAGTGACAGATTCGTTTGTGTGTCAACATCCTGAATGTGTATTTTCACAGGTGTTTGTTTAACACACGGAGATCTAGAATGGGGCTGAGGTCCCTTCTTGGGAATAAGGAAGTACAAAGGGAGTAGAAACCCTGTTGCATCTCCTCAGCAGTTTTTGTCTTCGAAAACTCGTGCAGAATCCCCCAACAAACGAACACATTGTTGAATCAGGGTGAAGCAGGGACATCCCTGAAAATGACACGGCTTCGATGTTGCATATGTCTCTGGATTGACTTTTAATGATACTAGACTGTAGTTGATGGAATCCCTAAATTTCTGGCAACTGTACTTTGAGAAACGCTGTTCTTAAACTGTTGACTATTTGCTGATGCAGTTGCTCACAAAGTGGTGAACATCTGAGCCTTTTGGCGATGCTCCTTTTATATCCAAGCAAGACATTCACCTGTTTCCACTTCACCAGTTCACCTGTGGAATGTTCCAAAAAGGTGTTCTTTGAACATTTCTCTACTTTTCCAGTCTTTTGATGCCCAAGTCTGAACTTTTTTGGAACCAGTTGCAGGCATCAAATTCAGAATGAGTGAATATTTGCAAAAGAATTATGCTTTGAACATTAAATATTAAATGCCTTTGTAGCATATACAATTGAATATCGGTTAAAAAGGATTTGCAAATCATTGTGTTCTGTTATCATTCATGCTTTAGACCAGTGGTTTTCAAAGTGTGAGGCGCACCAGAGGACTTCAGGGGAAAAAAATAGATCCCCTTCACCTCCACTTATCTGTGCGAGTGTGGATTTTCCACATTGACAATGATTAAAAGCAAGTACCGGTCATGGCTGCGAGTAGAGGATGATCTGCGTTTATTCCTGTCTTGTGCTTGTGCCGTCAAAAAGACACAGACTTATTGTTCCCCCTAAAATAGAGGTGAGCAAAATAAGGTGGCAATCTGTTCATTATTATTCATTATTTGATTTAAGGAATTGCACAGATGATTTGTTGAATTGTGGTTATGGCTATTAGTTCTCAATTTAGTTACTATGGGGAGATCATTTTCAGTGTTTCAGCCCACTATGTAAGCGTTAATGTGGGATAACGTCAGACGAGTCAACATCTGACGTTATCCCACAGTTGAAAAATCAGTTGAAAAGTTAAATTGTGTGTTTTTTTTAGTGAAGATGTTTTTAACAAAAATGTTTAAATGTATTTAAAATATGTTTAACAAAGATGTTAAAATGTGTTTTAAAAAGATGTTAAAAACATACACAAAGATTGTGTTTAAAATTAAAAATTTGAGAACATTCACAAATAAAGATGTGCACGACATTTATAGTTGAAACCTTTTTTTTCAAGCCTTCGTGGAACACTCAAAGCAACATCAATAACAGTAATAAAGTGTAATAATAATTGTGTGTGTGTGTGTGTGGGCAGGGAGGGGGGGTGTTCCTGGCTGCTTTTGAGTTCTCTTAGGGGAGACCCACTGTCCCACACTTTGAAAACCCTTGCTTTAGACAATGTCTAATCTTCATTGGAACTGGGGTTTGTGTTTGTGTGTCACAAGACTGTAACTAAACCTAAATCAAAATTTACTGTCAAAATTAACACTGGAAGGCAGAGTACTGTAGGTAGGATTTTTGGGGGGCATTACTGAACAATAATTCCTTAACAACCTTTGGTAAGTAATCCAGAAGAAAGCTCATGACAGGAGAGTCAGATAATAGACGCAATTAAATACTGTAAGTCAAAACTTCATTATTTTAACAATCCAACAATGAAACTCAACAATCAGCTATCTTTCTAGCTCGAAGCATAGAACTGGCCACACCAGAGGCTGCCTGTTGCCTGATTTAGAAAAATGCCAACAAGTGGGCTGAAAGCTGAGTAAGGGAAATTGGGCGGAGCAGTGCAGGGGGTGTGGTTTGGTAGTGAACTCTGACCCTGAGTTGCAGCTGTGTGAGGTGCTCAGTGAGATGAGACTCTTAATCGCTCATGCTGTGCTTTAAGTGTCGGAGAGAGAAAGATGTCGAGAGAACATGTATAATTTCAATACTTTATACTAAATGTTTAGCTGGATCAACAGATAACATTAACTAGATACACCGATGTATATAGAAAATGTACTGCAAATACATGCGCTGAATGTGTGAGTGAATGAGTGAACGGCAAAAACTGTTTAGTGTAAAGCAGCTTTGAGTCACCATCAAGAATCATTGTGTAAATACAGACCATTTAGCATTGACATGTACATGGAGGAGGCTTCAACATAAATACTATATTTATTTGGAATGTCACAGTGTCATGTGTTGCTACACTGCATTGTCAATCTGTTTAGTTGCTCTTGCTTGCCCTGCAAGCAGCAGAAGTTGAGAGGTTCGGTTTTCTAAGAGGGAATACCAGCCAATCAAATCATGTTATGCTAGTATTCTTCTATAACTGCCAGCCAGTGAAATTACTCATATGTTTAAGCTCAAAGAGAACAGAGTTCTCTGCCAAGGCTGTTCTGTCCATGGAATTATTTTAATTTTTAAAATAATTTTTGTTGTACAGAGTGCTACCAACAACTGCAGACAAAATGTCATTATCAAATTAGGACCTGTGAGTACAGCATGAAAAGCAAAAGAACTAAATTAAAAAAGGGAAAAACAAATCAAAAACTCAGACCAGCATAGTTTTGAGAATTTTTTTTTTCCCCAGTTGTTTTTCTTTGCATTTTCTGAAATGAGAGAAATTAGACCTGGGTTTATTTTGACCACAAAAGAGTAGTTTTTCTTCTCCTGGACCTGATGCATACATTTATTTGTGTGCATCTTTTCATTGGTGACCAACAACCATACCTGTTTGTGTGATGTCATACCTGACATCACACACATGGTTTTGGCCTGACATGTGCTGAACTAAGCCAGCTCTTCACACTCATGTATTGCAAAATAGACCTATAAGCCCAGTCCTTTACCTGGATGTCCTTGTAGTTTTCCTTGAGGTCCATCAGACGGTGGTAGGCTTTGATGGCTTCACTAAATTCCCCAATGTCTGCACTCACTACAATGAAGTTCTCCCAGATCTGCCAGTGTTCAAAGTTACACTTCAGGGCTTCCTGTAGCGTACGAAAGGCTTTGTCTCTAGATGAGGGCAACGGAAAGAAAAACAGCAAGGAAAAGAAAATACTTAACGTTAAAAGAGTAAAACAAGATATTCAATGTGCTGATACCACTGTACTAAACACTTATGTACATTGTTGTATGGCCTTCTTAGTGAGGACAGCCATATACACAATACATAATGCATCCCTTAACGTAACCTTAACCATCACAACTGAATACCAGGGATGGGCATCTAGCAAAAATATTATGCAGTTGTTTGATGGTATTATTTATTGAATATTTAAATATTCTAAATTCCAGCACATACTGTAACAGCTTGTCAAAGTTTTGTTTTTATGAATGCAACCGTTAAAATATGTGCTTTGTATCTTTTTAATATACTACAAATGGTCACACTAACTGAGCGACTTTTTATAATCAAGAGACTATAAAATTAATACAAAATCAATTCAGTCAAAAAACAATGAATCTAAAAGTGATTATTTTACTTAAAGATTTAGAAGTTATCTTTTTCTAAAATAACATTTCTTCAGCTTTGATTGGCATAGCCTATTTATTGCAAAAGACCTGCACCATTACAGCGTAGTAGAAAACAAAAGCTTCAGTTTTATGGTTACAAGTGAGCCAAGCTATGTTATCCAATCCAACCCAAAGCCCATAGAGACTGTGTCTGTCCCCTGGCCGACAAAAATAAATAAATCAACAAAATTAAATAAATCAGCATTTAACAGAAGAGGAGTTAGTCAGTCCAATCTAATACCAATTTAACACCAATAATAAAACAGAATCATACAATAGCACACTTAAATGTGGACTATTAAATATAAGATCACTCTCCTCAAAATCAGTTTTAATTAATGATCTAATCTTGGATGAGAGGCGAAACGTCTTCAAGAAATTCAACTAAGTCCAGTTGCCTTTTTTTTTACTACACTTTGGAATCCAAAGTTTGTGTTCAGCACTGTAGCCAGGCTGACACAGAGTCACTGCTCTACTGAGCGTCTATTCCCTTAACACTGAGTCTATTCCCTTAACACTGAGCAGTGACCACTTCATGAATTTCTTTGTGAACAAAATAACATCAATAAGAGAAAAAATTGACCACCTCCTCTCTTCTAGTGGTAATGAGGTTATCTAGCACAATAACCTTAGAAGCACCAGACATACAGTTACACGGTTTCTCCCCTATAGATCCCTCCCTCAATTTAAAATCCTCCTCCTCACGTACAAAGCCCTTAATGATCAGGCCCCATCATATCTTAAAGATCTAGTTTCACCTTATCAGCCCAACAGATCACTTTGGTCCCAAAATGCAGGTTTACTTGTAGTTCCCAGAGTCCATAAAAGTAAAATGGGAGGCAGAGCCTTTAGTTACCAGGCTCCTCTCCTGTGGAACCAACTGCCAATGTCGGTTCAGGAGGCGGACACTCTCTCTGTATTTAAAGTTACACTCACTCTCTCACACTCACTCTCTCACACACTCTCTCACACTCACTCTCTCACACTCAGGATATGAATGTGACTTAATTATGTCTCATTAACCTTATTTTTTTTTTCTCTTCCAAGTCTATGTCTGCGTCCTTCCATCCTCTCTCTCCCTCTGTCCTCATCTTGCAGGCTGCAGGATCCAGATCCAGTTTTGATGATATTATCATCATTATTATTATTATCAGTAACAGTAATACTGCTGTCATTATTATTATGCTCTGATTAAAAGTTCATCAGTATAATTTCTTATCAATAATCTCTGCTGCTGCTTGTATAAATGACACTGTAGTTCTATAAACATGACATGACTGACTCTAAACTTGATACAACTGTTGTATATTTGCTCTCTGTAATATTGTAAAGGTTTTGGCCTTACTATGTACAGTGCCTTGAGAAAATGTATGTTGTGATTTGTCGCTATATATATAAAATTGAATTGAAATGAATTGAATCCAACTTTATATATTGCCCCCAAGTGCAGTCACAAAAACCATCAAGTGCTACAACAAAACTGGCTCACATGAGGACCGCCCCAGGAAAGGAAGAGACCAAGAGTCACCTCTGCTGCAGAGGATAAGTTCATCCAAGTCACCAGCCTTGCAAGTTAACAGCACCTCAGATTAGAGCCCAGATAAATGCCACACAGAGTTCTAGGAGCAGACACATCTCTACATCAGCTGTCAGAGGAGACTGTGGGAATCAGGCCTTTATGGTCAAATAGCTGCTAAGAAACCACTACTGAGGAAAAGCAACAAGCAGAAGAAATTTGTTTGGGCCACGAAACACAAGGAATGGACATTAGATCAGTGGAAATCTGTGCTCTGGTCCGATAAGTCCAAATTTGAGATCTTTGGTTCCACCCGCTGTATTTTTGTGCGACTCAGAAAAGGTGAACGGATGGTCTGTACGTACATAATAATAATAATAATACATTTTATTTAGAGATCTCCTCCTTAGTCACGTGGTTGGCAAACCCGGGAGGAGCAGAATCGTTGAGTGGAATAAAGTCATTAGGCTGCTGCCAAGTTTCTGTCAAACACAAAAAGTCAAACTTACGGTCAACGAGGAGGTCCCGGACGAGATGTCCCTTACTCGTAAGTGAGCGAATGTTTAGCAAGCCGAAGTTGACAGAAGTGTTGCCGTGTTTGACAGGAGCGTTAGCCGACCTAGCAAGGCTGGCTAATACACTGTGGTCAACAGTACGACCAGTGCTTCGTGGAGGGCATCTAGACTTGGACCAGATGGACTCAATTTGTTCCCACTGTGAAGCATGGCGGAGGAGGTGTGGGTTGCTTTGCTGGTGACAGTGTTGGGGATTTATTCAAAACTGAACTGAACCAGCATGGCTACCACAGCATCCTGCAACGACATGTCATCCCATCCGGTTTGCGTTTAGTTGGACCATCATTTATTTTTCAACAGGACAATGACCCCAAACACACCTCCAGGCTGTGTAAGGGCTATTTGACCAAGAAGGAGAGTGATGGAGTGCTGTGCCAGATGACCTGGCCTCCACAGTCACCTGACCTAAACCCAATCAAGATGGTTTGGGATGGGATGGACCTCAGAGTGAAGGCAAAAGGGCCAACAAGTGCTCATCTGTGGGAACTCCTTCAAGACTGTTGGAAAACCATTTCAGGTGACTACCTCATGAAGCTCAAGCTCAAACCGTAATCAAAGCAAAGGTTGGCTATTTTGAAGAATCTAAAATATAAAACATGTTTTGACTTATTTCACACTTTTTGTTTACTACATAATTTCAGATGTGTTTATTCATAGTTTTGATGCCTTCAGTGAGAATCTACAATGTAACCAGTCATGAAAATGAAAAACAATTAAATGAGAAGATGTGCACAAACTTTTGACTGGTAGTGTATATATACATATATACAGTATGTATATATATACAAACACACATTGTCTACATTGCCTCTTTCCAAATATAAAAGCTTTCTAATCTTGCAAAAGATTGAATCAAAAATCAATTTTTAATACAATTGTAAAACAATGAACTGGAATCATATCGTAACATTCTGAAAGCTTCATACCTCTAACAACAACCTTCATTTCTAACTCTAACAATAAAATTAAGTCTCAACCCTCAAAATACTCATTAAAGTTGTGACAACCAGCCAAAGGCCTGTCAAACCTATCCTCATAGAGAGAGGTATGAGTTAAAATGCATCCTAGTCACACACACACGCACACACACACAAACACACACACACACACATCCCCTTAAGTTAAAAAGTGCTAACCAGGTTTTAATAAAATCCATCCTGCTTTGTTTTTCCAATTTCAGGCCTGAAAGCACAAGAGGCTGATGTGAGAAAAGGCTCAGGGACATTTAATGACTAACCTATGTATTCTCAAGTCCTACATGAGGACATGACTGTGTCAACATGAACAATTCAGAGCTATACACAACGTAGACTACAAAGAAAATTATTAGGAATGGGCATTTGGTTGAGCTATTTAAAGCAGAACTAAACCCCTAACTCCCCCTTTTTTAGGTGACAAAAAATTAATAAAATAAAATAAAAATAATCTACACTATATGGGTATCTAGAAATGTTGCTTATTGACAACAGGTTCAAATCTTTGACAGTGGAAAGTATTGGAATCTCACATATAATATTAAAAACATGTGTATTTTCTCTTGCCAAACACTGGCTATTTCATTTGAATTTTGCCAGTGTACCCTACTTCTGGCCAGACTCCGTCCATATTACGAGTAGAGAGCAGATTCAACGAGTTACACAGAATGAGTCAGGAGGAGAAAAGTCCTCCACATCGATCTTTCAGCCACAAAAGCACCAGCATCGCTGTGACTGGAGCCGTTACTCAAAGCTAATTTTATTTGAAAGAACATTAACATTAACACACCATGGTAGCTCCAGTGCCCACTCACTCACTGTTCCCTCCCTTTTCAGTCACTCTGCCTTTAAACTGCCATAGCATCAATGATGTTTCCTCATTAAGATGAAAATACAGATTCATGCTGAAGACTGTATTAAAATGAGGAAAGGCAGTAGAGGTGGGGCTGTAGGTACAATTTCAGGGGCTATGATCTGATTATCAAATGATTATTGATGCATCAGCCATCAGCTATTCCTTCATTTGCTTGTTTTTTTTGTCTTTTAACTAAATCAGAATACTAATTTCTTACCTGATTTTTGCTTATTCTGAGTTTTACCTAGTTTAGGCTATTCAGATTATGGAAGTGCTTTATTCAGTCTACTGTCTTAATCTGCTTAATATCAGAACATTTTCTGGTATGAATACGGTCAGTAATGGCCATATTTACACTCTACTCACTTCTTTTTGAGGCGGATGTAAGCTGTAGAGAGGTTGTTCCACGCTTCTGCATTCTGAGGGGAAGAATGGGAAGAAAAGAGGATTTTGGCATTATTAACAAATCCATAAACATAATTCAGTACAATGTGAACCAAGTGATCTGAAAAAGATAACCACACTTTTACAACTCCACCGGGCTCTGTTCACAGCCTTTTATTATCACCTCAGGGGAGCCTTTGACCAATCACAGGACAGTTCAGAGACAGAGTGCACTCCTTTTGGCTGCTCTACTTCAACAATATATACATGCCAAGTAATCCATATACAAGTAGTAGAAAGACTGCTACTCCAGCACCGGCAACAACTGCCTGCACTGCAAAGAAATCTAAAAAAGGAAAGAGTGTACATGAAAGTCGGACAAAAAATGTAAATAAACACATTTCCGAGAGTGTCCAAGATGGAGAGATTCCCTCTAGTTATATGTTGCATATAAAATAAATGTGTCTGTCTGACACCATTTCATGAGAGGATCCAAGTACAAAGAGCTGTGATCCCAAAATGTTGCTATTTCAATAACCTGCAGATGAAATAATGTTGGATCCAAACAAGTGAATTCTGCTAATTGATGAGTGTCTAATGCTGTATGATTTACAATAGATAGAAACATTTTGTGTGAGCAGGTAACCAACCTTTTCAGGTATAAACACTGACTTTGTCAGGTTAGGGTTAGGCATAAACTGGTTGTAGTCAAGGTTCAGAAGAAGAAAAGATGTACAGACCTGTGTGCGTGTGTGTGTGTGTGTGTGTGTGTGCGTGTTGTTTGTGGATACTTACATCTGGCTCTAGTCCCACACACCTCCTGAAAGCCTTGGCAGCTCCATCATAGTTCTGCAGAGCCAAGTAGGCACAACCGAGGGAAAAACACACACCAAGCTGTCCAACACACACATACACACACACTACAAGTGAATTAAGTGCTAAACCTATGCAAGAAAAATGTTTACAAGATTTTTTTAACAAGAGTCCACAGCTGCTTGACAATTTCAAACCCATTAAGCTGGTAAAATGTCCAGTTCACCAAGTTAGTTATGATGCTAACATGGATATTAAAGTGTAAATGTGCAGCTACTGGGTCATACATGACGGTGCACTGACCCTCAGGCCAAACAAAAAATATAGGTAAAATATTCTGAATTCTGGCTGTGATTCATTCAACATCCTGAAGGTAGCGCTACAGGAGATACTTAAAGGGACAGGCTGTAAGAGCAAGGTCAGGTTGCTGAAGAAAAATGTATTTTGAATAGGAAAACATCATGTGTTGACAAATCCACAGTGTAGGTCAGTTGTGTCCTTTGTTGTGTGTGGTAGAAATAGAGAAATGATGAAATTCTTTGGGCAGCAATGTAAGCAAAGCTTGAACAGTACAACATCCAAACTGAATTCTCAGAAAGGCCATTGTCTCCATTGCCAAAAATTCTGTCCTGCATTTGTTGAACAGAGTGCACCCAACAGTAATAGACACTAGGTCGCCATTACTTTAGCAACATTAGCAACTTGTGCTACAAAGTCACATGACACTGCAGGGAAACAGTGTCCATCTCAGTGTCCATATAATACTGCACTGACATGTTGGCTTAGCTTTATTTCTTGTCACTCGGTGCTAGTGACAGCTATCAGAGGCACAGCTGTGTCATGGTTGACTACGTAGCAAAATTACTAATGTTGCTAAAGTGAGGGTGTTGTGGTGTCCGATGTGTGCACCACTGTTGGATGCATTTTGTCTGACCAAAAATATTGTCAAACTGAAGGAAAAATCTTATCCGAGAGCTCCATTTGGGGTGGGTAATATTTGAGCTAAAAGCATAAACATGATCACATGACCACTTAATTGGTTTGTGCTTGTACAACAGCCCTACAACAGTTGACCATTTCCAAAAATCAACTTTATAATGGCCCGTAAATCCTCTAATACACCACAAACATCAGAATTTTCCCAACTTTATTAACAATTTTAATAACTATTTTTTAATAACTATTTTTTTTAACAGTGTTGTCTGTGTTACAGTGTTCATAACACTCAGCATACAGCAAAGATGGAATAAACGCCCGCTGAACCAGAAAACACTGGCAACAGGAGGAAGCTCCAACTAAAGAATAATTGCATTACAAACACACGTCTGTAATGCGAATGAGGCTGTTTTTTTATTTACATAGGCAGATGTCCCTGGAACATAGTCATATTTATGAGTCAGCTTACAGTGAGTAATAGGTCATTAGCAGGTATTTGGTGGACACCGTGACTCTCCAAAGCAGGGGGCGCTATCTTCAGAGAGAGAGAGAGAGGTCTTCATTGTGTACTGCAGACTTGCATCCATAAGATGTTATCTCTGTCTCAATAGTCAGTGCTACATTATTCAAGTGTGGCTTTGTTGTCTGCATGTCATCAAAATGCATCACAGCACCGTGGCGTGGGCCGTGCCAATTGTAATGCAACTCGTTGACTTCTCCTCATTTGCCTGTTTTTGAAGGATACATTTGTGTATCATTCCTGGGGGAGGCTATTCCACAAGTCTTTGCGTGCCACCAGCAGAACTTTTTAAAAAATAAAACTGTAAAACATGATAGCAGGTTCGGTAAATTGTAAACCAAACACAAATGCAAAAAATCAATAAATAAATAAAATAAACTCCCAAGTAATAACTGTACAAAAATCTGATATAAATAGATATAATTTTAAAGCTTTTTTTATCATTTAATATTGACAGGGACTTACTAATTAATTTCAATTCATTCCTCATATTATTTAATTATTTTTATCTGTGGGTTAACATCAAATGTTAAGAATCTTAACCAGGTTTATTTTACCTGGTCAAACCTGTGTTAGTTCTAATATTTCATTGCCAAAAATCTGTTTTGAATTATTAATAATTATAAAGTTAACTGCATTGATTTAGTTCACTTACATACATAATATTAACTATTGCTGTAGAAATAATGTTTCATTTCTATACAAATGATATCTGTTGTTCAAATCATAAATCTGTGAGGAGATTATATATTTGTATATATAATATTTCAGGTTAGTCATATTTAGGGGAAATTGTCTTGTCCATGTTTGAAATATAAAAAAATTATATTAACAAAAACTAATAAATAATCACAAAACTGGTAGAGCACAAAACTAGGACAATAAAAATCACTAAATAATAATATATTTAATTTTACAACTATATGGAATAATGAAATATTTTTTATATATTCTCACTTCCGTTTGAGTGAGTGAGCACTCGACAAGGCCAATAGCTTTGTCGAGTGCAGCCTTGTCTATTGAGACACTTGCATATTATGACGCTGTTATATGATATACTAGGAAACCTTATGTGCGCAGTCTGCTGGATGCTAAGGGGTACTACTTAAAAAGATGCTTCGGATATGGCAGCCTGCATGTCACTTGAACATGAACTTAACATCACTCCTTCAACATGAAAGTGAATTCCAAATAAAAGGTGTCACAGCACTATTGGAAAGTTGAACATTTCTCAATTTCTGCAGTGTGCGATGGGAGCAAAGCGAAGCAATTGATCCATAAATGTAGTTCATCAACATTTTTAAATCAATTGATCAGTTTGAGTATTTTTATTAATACGTTATAAGAGTTTTCAGCTTCTTAAATATGAACATGTTCTGCTTTCTTTCTTTCTCTATATAACCTAGAAATCACTCAAACTGAATAATTTTGGTTCTAGGCATTTGAAAACATAATTTCAAAGTTTAGGAAGCACTGATCAACATGTTTTGACATTTTATGGACCAAACAACTTATCGATTAATTGAGAAAATAACTGACAGCCATACTGCAGCCCTACTGATGAAGCAACACATGCACTTGAGTATTCAATATGGGACAAAGATGGATGGATTCCATACTCAAACTCTTCTACCTGTATTTATTTTTTTTCCCTTTCAGCTTCTCTCTCTCTGGGGTTTGCCACATCAGGTAATCGGCATATTTGATTTGGCAGAGATTCTATTTACCGCCCATTTATTTCCCCACATGCTGGGGACTGACAGTAGGAGTACACTGGAGGGGGGCCCCGATTCCCTTCCACTCGGCTACTTGCTTCCCTGGCTAAACTCTACCCCCTAAATTATGATTTTCTTAATTATTTTTATGTACATGCACAAATAGCATGACCCAGCAGTGTCCTTGCTTTGATTTGTACCTGCATGGAGTTGATCTTCAGTGACTGCTCAAAGCAGTCAGTGCACTGCTGGAACTCCTTGTTGTGGAGGTACAGCAGGGCTTTGGAACGCATGGCTCTGGCACTGCGTCTGTTTGACAGCTCCCACGCCCGGTCATAGTACTGATGGTCCCTCAAGATGTCTCCCAGTAGGCAATACAGCCTGGGCGTCTCCTTCTTCTCCAACTCCCTGCGTACAATCTCCTCTGCCTAACAAAACAAACAATAGAGGAGAGAATAATGAGATGGAGGGAGTGGGACAGAACACGAATGCAGACAGAATTCCTGAAAAGAGTGATTGCAAGAAAATGAGGTGCAAACACCACAGAGAAGATTGAGGAACAAAGGCATAAAAGATTTGATTACAAGTAAATTGTCAGCTAATGTGCACATGTTCACTTGTTGCACTTCATTACTTCGCCTAACGCTTCAGATTCCTCCTGGATGAGCTAAGACTCACACTGTTGTGAGGAAGGAATAATGAATTGACTGTTCTCGCTTTCCAAATCTCTGAAACAGATAACATTACTGAAACACTACCATCCCCTGGGTCTAAAATACTTGTGAAAATTGATTTTCACTGTTTGAATATGGATTGGATCTACATCTACTGACAGTATGGGACACCTTTTAATTTATTACCTGCCATTATATCCTTCCAGCTAAACTAAATCTACTCAACTGTGGTGCTTCGTGTGGTCATCAGAACTAGAAAAGCATGATTTAAATATAGACAATTTACCCATACAAAGTAACTTATAAATGAATGCTTATCAGCAGGAATGACAATGTACTGGCACAAGTGGACTTTTGAAAAAGCATCAATGAATCTTTGAAAACTGCAGTCATTCCCAGCAGCAGAAAAGAAGTGGGAGATGCAGAACACTGCAACAGCAAAACCAATGTGTTGTTCACCAGCACTAAACCTGTGCCATGTGTGATGTGATTTTAGTTTTTACTGATGCATATTCTGCATCATCACATTAATTTGGTGTTATATACTGTTTCTTACATTCCATAATGCTTTATCTTCTGTGTCTGCATGTGTGTACATGTCTTAAATAGGCTGTGTGGACCAAATGTCGAGCAAACCTATCTTTGAGAGGACATTTTATTAATTCACACAACGTTAAAGGGCTTTTTAAGGATCAAGACCTGGTTTTAGGTTCAGGGTTAGAATTAGGTTTAGTTTATGGTTTGAGTAAACGTTAGGGTTAGGCAGTTATATGTGATGGTTAAGGTTAGGGTAAGGAGCTATAGAATGCATTATGTCTATGAGGGTCCAAACAAAAAATGCAAAATCAGTGTGCATGTGTCTGCGTAAAAATTACCTGAGTGATCTGTGACCTGTGGATGATGCTTTTTGAAATACTGTTTCTAAATATGGACCAAAAGTTTCTTCATAAATAATAAACTGTTATTATTTTAAACAGTTTTCTTCAAGTGCAGCACACAGTTCACAGCAATATAACAGTGAAAATGATTTTTGATCACAATTTCAATGTTCATACCAGGACACAGGCATGTTGTATTAATACTTATAGTATTTATAATTCTATTGACATTTCAAATCAAAACTATCTGTATAACGACACAGAGGATTTCCAATTCAAAATTAAATCAGTACATAGAGCTGCTCATTTGAGGGTGTGTGAAGAAAGGTTTTATTGTCATGAAATCACAGCTAAGTATTAAACACAAGCAAATCCATGAGAAAATGTACATGTATTGAAGCTAAACTTGCACAAGTATCCTGGGTACAAACTGAAAAAGTTATGTGAGGGTAAGACACACCTTGGCTCAGTTGTAATTGTAAAACTGAAGCTTGTAAGTATTAACATCACCGTAAATACTTACATTGATATCATTACCAGCTAAGGTTTCAGTTATTGCAACCACCTGTCCCTCCATTAGCTTCTATTACATACTAGTCACTTTCTACATTTTTCATTTCTCTGTTTCCATCCTCTGTAATTCTGATGTCTTGTTTGTAATGTGCTGAACTCTTCTCTGCACATGTGACACCTACTGCACGTCTGTCTGTCCTGAAAGAGGGATCCCTCCTCTGTGGCTCTTCCTGAGGTTTCTCCCATTTTTTTCCCTATACAAGGGTTTTTGTGGAGTTTTCCTCACTCAATGTGAGGGCGTCACTTGTACAGGCTGTAAAGCCCTTCGAGGCAATTTGTGTTTGTGATGTTGGGCTATATAAATAAAATTGACTTGACTTGGTTTTCTGTTCTGGTATGCCAGTCAAAGCTGAGGCACTGTTATTATTATTATTACATTTTTTGACACTGCTACCAACAACGTGAAACTTGAATAAGGACTGAAGATACATCATTCCTCACAAATATGTCTGACATTTACCTTGCCATGTTGGCCCAGCCTCTCATAGCAGATAACTGCATCCTCCCACAGCTCCAGCTTCTCATACATGAGCAGAGCTGAGCTGGTGCAGCCGAGGTCCATCAGCAGACTGGCCAGCTGTTTCTGCAGAGGAACAAATAAAGCTCAAGTTTGTCAACAATACTAATAGTGTAACAGGGGAAAGACAAAGGACAAAGGTCACTAAACTTTTAAACGTTTTTGAGCATAGTTGGACCAAATTACTAATGGAATATGGTACCTAGTAGGAGGCACTGCACACACTGCACCAAAAACACTGATTTTTCTTATTTAGTCTGCATCAGATGTCTCATACTACATTCACACCAACCCAAACAAACCTTACTCTACAGGGGTAAACGCACCAGGTTTGATTTATCCACCCTAAACGAGTGTGACTGCACGAGTGTGACTGACTCCTATAGAGTCCACAGAACAGGGAAATTTAGGAACACTGCTGGCTTCTTCTTGTTTGACGTCTAAGACCCTCATTCACATCCTGTCAGCTGTGAACAAAAGGATCAATTGAAAAGAAATGTTTTCAACTGATCCTTTTTACCCTTGATGTTTGGCTCTTGTCTCCAAAATTAAGATAAAAATTGTAAAGAATCAAGTTCCCGTTTACACCAGCCTAATGTACCTAAAATGGTGATACATATGGATGCAGATTACTTCTGAAACAAAGCTAAACAGCTAGTCTGAATGCAGATCTTTTGATGAGAAAATTCAATTTTTAAAAGAAAACAGTAGTATAGATGTAACCTCAAAGCAAAGGCTGCCTAAAAGTTGTGAAATGTACTATATGGCTTAGAAAACAGCAGTAATGGAAAATGTAGCATGCGGTGAGGTGGAGTTATTGGCCTGAAGTATACCACACAACGATAAAACACACACACAGCCTGTCATAAAAGGACCTTCGGTTCTCCGTTAATGTAGGGAATGGTTCTTCTGTGAAGAGGAAATGCATCACAGTGCTGCTGCTGCAATCCTCCCCCTCAACCCACTTTCAGGTCCCCAGGCAGCAATAGCTACTCTTCAATTCTAGCTTTATTGCTGTTATCAGTTATTACATGCCGCCTGGGTGGTGTCTCCTCCCCGACTGCTGCTTCCATCTTTGCAGCACTCCTCTTTCAATCTGTAGGATACATCTAAATCTTCCTATTATGGCTTATTCTACTCCTGTCCTTTAAATTTTATTCTGCACACTGTCCTGGGTTTTACAGCAGCGTCAAATGTTTGTCTTCGTAGATCTTATGATGATTCTTGATTGCTTCAGGGTTGTCAGCTTTTTGTCCTTCAACAGCTTTTAAGGCAGACTCACAGGTACACGTCTAATCCAAGAGCTTAATTTGGACGGTGTAGTGTTTGAGCTTAAAGGGTAACAAAACCCCTCTTGTGAGGCCAGCTCTGCTCAATGCCTGATTTAGAAAAAATCATGGGGAGAGTGGGGAGCAGTGCAGGGGGCATGGTCTGGTAGTGAAATTTGACACAGAGCTGCAGCTGTGTGAGGTGTTCAGTGAGACAAAGACTTTAAATCGTTCACACTGTGCTTCAAGTGGTGGAGACAGAGAAAGACAAGTGACAGCTTCAGCTTCAAGCTTTCAAAACCCTTTTGATTACTCGACTATGAAAATAAGTGTTAGTTTAATTGCATTTAAGAATGGTTCTAGACACATAAATATCACCCAGATATGCAACTAATGCTAACTTGGTAAGCTAACTATCAAAAATGTAAGGTTTCTTTCAGGTTAACATTCACTTACCCAATCCCTCTCTGCTCCTGACATCTTGCAGTGATAGCTGTCAATCAAATACAAGAAGTTCCTTGTGGGTGTCTGAACTGCTTGTGGCTGTTTAATATGCACGCAAGGACCTATGTAAATATTTGCACACATGCAGTAATATTTGCTTATGAACATGTAATACTGCTCTCACGACTTCTGACATATGTGATGCCATATGGTAAATGGTTTATACTTATATATTTTATAATATTATATGTATTATATAAGATGGCAGCATTTCTGGATTGTATTGACATATGGCTTCTTTGCATGATACAGCTTTAACTTGCATTAGTGGATTGCACGGTGAACTGTTCACAGACAGTGATTTCTGGAAGTGTTTCTGAGCCCATGCAGTGATTTCCAGTACATGACTGTTTTTAATGCAGTGCTGCCTCAGGGCCCAAAGTTCAATGGCATCCAGTTTTGACCTTCGGCCTTGTCTCTTATGCACAGAGGTTCCTCCTGATTCTCTGAATCTTTTGATGATATTATACATTGTAGTCTTCGCAAATTTTACATTGAAGAATATTTTTCTGTAATTGTTCTACAACTTTTAGATGCAGCTTGTCACATATTGGTGAACCTCTGCCCATCTTTACATCTGAGAGGTACTGTCTCTATAAAATACTCCTTTTATACCCAATCATGTTACTGACCTGTTGCCAATTGACCTAATTAGTTGTCAAATGCTCCTCCAGCTGTTTTTGTGTTGCTGACATAAATTCAAAATGAGCTAATATTTTTCATGAAATAGTAAAATGTCTCAGTTTCAACATATATGTTGTTTAGGTTGTATTGGGAATAAAACATGGACTTATGAAGAAGACGACTGAGTGAGATTTTCAAACCACTGAATGGTTTCATTCAAACCATTTTTTTTTTTACATTTTACAGTGTCCCAGCTTTTGTGGGATTGGTGATATATAATCATATTCTAGTTTCTCTTATCTTTCATTGCTCATTGTACCTCATCTATTTATTTTTTTACTTAATTAAGTAGAGATTTCCTTATCTATTTAATTACATTTTATCTGTTACTATTTATGTTTTTTAATTGTCTTTTACCTGTTTAGAAGTCAGCTTTCTTTGATTATGTTTATATCCTGTGAAGCACTTTAAGATGCATTGCTTTGTATGAAAAGTGCTGCATAAATAGTTTGATTGATTGACAGTTTACATCCTTTGATCCTTTGGCATGTGAAGGCCACAGTAGTACTGTGACACACTTGGGAAAGGCAGGGATGAGCAAAGGATTTCTCCGTTTGTTTCCATCTGCAGTCTCACCATGATAAAATGCCACTAATTCCTACACACTGACTGGACATTGAATTCTCATTCCCATTTGCAATAAATGTTTGGTAACCCATGTTTACCTCTTCCATTGAGTGTTCTTTTGACAATAAACAAAAGTTGTTCTTCATGTTTACCTTTGTGACTCAGGTCATTTTCACTCTGTGCTAAAAGAACAATGTTGCTCATTATTTCTCTCCTGCACCAGAGAGGATGCTGACTTTTCACCTGAGACCTGTTAGCTTCATCCCCCATCTTTCATGAACTTTCATGAACCACATGTAGTTCCAGTGGTTAAGTCTGTCATTGTTAACACTGTAAAAGGCATATAATGCATTGTGCCATACTGGACAGTGTTAGATTTTGGTGGTTCTCAATACTCTTGGTGCCAGGATGTCTGCCAGGTTCTGAACATCCATCAGCACTGAGTGTTAACGAATGTATACTTTAAAAGCCTTTCTGCTCTTTTCACACTTCAAACCTCCTTCCAGACAACCCCTTGCTGCTCACTGGCTGTACTCAGCTATGTGGAATGTACATCCTTTGTCCTTTCACCCATCTTCAAACCTTCACAGTCCCCCCCCTAACCACACCTACAGACCTTCTCCTATTGGTTACACCTCCCTGACATACTCTGACAAGTAACACTGAGACTGAGAAACCACTCCCCCAAATGGAAATATAACTACTATTTCCATTTCACAGAATACAGAGTTTTGCTTAGTAAAACTCTCCAGTTGTTATTTTTATTTGAGGACCGTCGACACATTGTGTATTGATGTTGTTTGTTCATTTGCCTGAATAAACGGATCTTTCCCCAACTGGCTTCCTTCGAGTCTTTTGCCTGAATCCATTCAGTTTTCTGCAAGAAATCTTTTGGAGGAAAACAACAAGAAGTTTTCTTCACCCAACAAACAGCCGAAGCTTTTCAACAGTTTGTCAGGCTCTACAAACAAAGGTCCAAATGTTTTCCGCAGTTAATTTTAAAATGACACTTATTACCATCTTCATAGTGGTAGTATTCAAGAAATTTTTAATGTATTATTTCAGTCCATCAAGCAAGTCAATTAAGAACAATTATTTTTTTTATAGGTAACTGGTAAAAACCAAATGTGTTTTTGAGAATTTTAGAAATCATGAGCTTCACTGAGTACGTAGTGAGTGTCAGTGCCAGTAAAATTGCAATTGTTTTGGCAAATTCCTATTTTGCCACATAGATCTGGATGATGAAGCAACTGTCATCCACTCATGTCCACGATGGTGCATGCAGACAATATGTCGATGCACATACAAGCACCCATATGCATTATGGGTGCTTGCATGTGCATGTGTATCCAACAGTGAATACACATGCTCCCAGTGGTACAACACTTTCAGACCTGGTTATTAATTTAATAATCAATTTTTTTGAAAAAAATAAAACAAAGAAATGGTTTTTGTACCTGGACAGTCCATCTGGGTGGAGCTTGGCAGCAGTAGAAGACTTTGAGGCGCTCGGTCACAGGACAGTTTTTGTCTTCAAAGAAGTCTACTAGAGCCTGGGAAAGAAGGTGAGGAGCAAATGAATGTGTGCAGCAACTTCTACTGTATCATAATAACAACATTGTTATTTATCACTGAATATTTAAGTCTCCTCATGGCACTGAACAATTCTAAAAAGTCACTTTTATCGACTGATAATGGATTATAGCAGATACACCGTCTTCCTCCTGCACACATCTGACATCTACTGAGATCAGTCCAAGAGTTATTAACAGAGACACTAAGGGACAAAGCAGTCATTAGGTGCTTTTAATAGCCAGGAAAGATTCACACAAAGAAAAGTCCACTTGCTGTTTGACTATAACTGTCTTCTTATACAAAAGAGCTACACTTAACTACTGCATGTTAACTGTATGTTAACATACAATGCAGTATGAACAAGTTGCACACACAGCACAAGTGCACATGACGTCTACACATATAAGAAAATGTGTGTCTAAAGTTTTTTTTTTTAATTATTTTGTGAATATTGAATATTATTTTTGAATGAGAGATTGTCATAAAAAATCAATATTTCAGAAAACATGATATACCTGTATGTTAAAATTATGAATGGGCTGAATAATTATTTAGCTGAATTTTGTCAAGTTTAAATGAGGTTTCTATGTTAATTAGAAAAAGCTGAACATTTGTGTTTTGAAAATGTTTTAAATTGATTTTAAGAGAAAAAAACTGCAAAAAATTTATTAAAGATACCAATTTGAAAAATATTGAACTGAATGTTTTAAAGTTTGAATGAACAATGTATGCTGGATATATATGTGGAACTAGTAAACGTACAAACAACAGCGGAATAAGAAGAAAAAGTGGACAAAATGGCCATCACAGAACAACATATAGTGGGAATGTTTACAGTGTATAGTGGGAATTATTCCATTAAATAAATGTGTATTGATTACTATCATCATTTCAGTAGGATGAGCTACAGGAGCGATTTTTATTTAAGTTGAGAAATATTTACAGTGTCAGCACTGAATGATTTTATTGTGATTTCTCTGACCATTTAGAGACATGCAACATAATCTTTGGGGTTTTTTTTATTTGTTTTCTCTTCGTCACTGCACCTTGGTTTACATTATATATCTGCAATAACAACTCTTTTTTTATTGCCTGCATTGCTTTTCCATGAATATTTAAATTGAACACCTGAACCTAAACCGTCTTTATTCTCAGTGAGAGTCCTCCTCCTGTTGCATTAGTCTGTTTCCGTTACCATAACGTTGGAGAGAAAGACTAACTTAGTTTTTTGAGGTGAAGCTGAATATAAAAATGCTGCATGAATTAATGGGTATTCTTAACAAGTTTAATCATCTATGATCACAGCAGTTCTGCCTATAAGATAATTTGTTTTAGGTGCCATTCCAAACAGAGGCAACAGTATAGCTTTGTCAAGATTCAGTTTAATTTTGGATTTAAAATGTGATGAAGCATTACCATATGAAACACTTTGAAAATACTCATTGTACTCTGTAATCCAAAGATGAGAGGCTTCAAACTGCACATTTGAATTTCACGAGCATTTCCCAACTCAGAAATTCCAACTTCCAACTGCATCTGGAAGGCACCATAAGCCAATGTGGTGTGCCAATCACAAAGCTGATTGGGGGAAATGATCGTGACTCCTTGAGTTTTAAGGAGCACTAAAGAGGCCACAGACAACTTGATGCCAGCAGGAATACAGGTACAGTTGATGTTGTGTCATAAAAACACCACTTCATGAAAAACCCAACTCTATTTTCTTTATGGTTTTTCCTTTGTGCTGTAAATTCATTTTCTACAAAAACTGCATCCTCAAAACCTAGAAAATAACATAGCAGGGTTAGAGGATCAAAATATAAATGCAGACAGTGTCATTTTTCAATCACCATTTACATTATGAAAATTAGTTTTAAAATCATAATGTCAAGTTTGAATGCCTTTGCATATTAATGGTGATGCAAACAAATGTCAAAAACTAGAAATGTGTGTGCAGCCAAAAATAAAGAAACTTTCAGAAACTGAAAGAGATTTCAGTCCGAAGGTGCTGTTTTTCAACAGTCCCAGCAGTTATATGTATCAGCAGTACACATTCTGATATTGCACTTCAGAAATAAGTCTTGTGTGTGAGATCTTAGGAAAAATCAGTTTGAAGTTTATTAATGAGGTTTTGTACTTCAGTTGTACATTTCTGTTTCTGTAGAGAGAAAAAATGGAATGTGGTTCCGTTTTTAAAAAAAAACCTGGATCCATTGGAAAAAAATCATTCCAGCTACATAAAGTATAACTAAGAAAATGACATTTATTGTGAACAATTTGCCTCTCCAGTACCCGGCCTAGAGCTGGAAAATATTTGAAGGAGAAAAATAAGTCCACATTTCATTTTCTTTCACTGTGAGCACAGATCCAGCCAAATGTTCAGAGTCTCCTCACTCCTTCAACTTTCATGCTGCAATTTCATAATGTTACTCATGTTCAGTCATTTAAGGACGTTATTGATCAACACCCGTAATAATACTTGGAGCTGTGGCGGATTAATGGCTTTGTTTGTGCTTGAGGATGTTTTTGAAAAAGAACAAGGTTACTCAATAACTCACAAACAGTGTGTGAGCCGAATGGAGCTCTGCACTTCTTTTGACTTTGATAATGGACTCGCGAGGAGTATTGTTCTGTGAAGTCGGGGCCGAGACGTTCACACTGATAAAATTATCTGTGCAGATGAGATTACTCATCGAATGGGATTCGCAGCTGGCAGTACACACGACGTAAATACAGCCAGAGCTGGAAGTGAGAACAGTTCTCTGGAAATTCACTGTGGCTGGCCTTGGAAATAAAAGGAAGAAATGTAGCCTTTATTAATTCAGTGTAATAAGAAACCATAACTTTCACTGACGACATATATCAAGTATATACTGCAAAGTATAAAGTATGTTCAAGTGGACAGTTCACACTGGGTCAATAAAGAAACTTTCAAATGTGCCTTCAATTTGCGAATGTTTGCAGTTTAGCAGGGCAGCAGGGCAACATAGTGACAAGCACCTTTGCCTCACAGCAAAAATAGGTGACCGGTTCAGAGGGCCTTTCTGTGTGGAGTTTGCATGTTCTCCCTGTGTGTGTTCCAGTTTTCTTCCCACAGTCTATTAACATGCAATGGTTAATTGGTCACTCTAAACTGACTCTACAAAAAGTTGCAGACCTCTGAGCTAGACAAAAGGTGATTGAGAGCAGTTTTGCTGAGCTTCCCACATTTAAAGATAACAATAATGTCTTTTGCCAATGTGACACATTGACTCCTCTCTAACTGGCATAGTACATGAACACCAACAGAGTGTGCACACATGAAGAGCATGAACACATGAGAAGAATAAAAGTTATGTTTTCACCACTGTTGATTTGTCTGGCCGTCTGTTTCTCTGTGTGACTGTTAGCAAAATAACTCAAAAGGTTATGGACGGATTTTGATGAAATTTTCAGGAAAGGTCTGTAGTCGGACAAGAACCAGATGATTACATTTTGGTGCTGATCTGAAACACCGCCTGGATACAGGGATTGTTGTTTTTATCATTACATGCCGAAGCACTCGCTGCAAAGCCTGATCACGTGACACACATGCAGCACTACATTCACATAAATGATATTTAATGATACTGCAGTTCATCCACTTCCACCAAGGAGATTATCTTTTTTGCCAGTGTTTGTTTTTGTGATATTAGATTTTGGTGGTGATCCAGATTGCCGCCTGGATCCAGGAATTTTTTGAAGGAACCTTTATCATTGGGGGAGGTCTGCACTCTCCAAATGCTTCTAGTTAGAAGCAGCTGTAACAATTATATCCGGTGAAGGGTAGATGCTCACTTTTCGAGAAACATAAATAAGATATTAAAATCATATTGGTCTTGTGCAGAGACTGTTATGGGAAAATTGCAGTATAAGCTGGCATGTATGAGCTAATACATAATTATGTCTCCATATTATCCTTGTAGCATGCCAACATACCAGTGTACCAATAAGTGTCTTGGTTTTTTCCTCTCAAGGTTCAATTGTCCTTCTCTGTGTCTGGTATCAGCAGATTCCCAGACTCTTGTCTAACCAACCGACTGCTGCCCACAGTGTTGTGGGGGGGGATGTTTGGAATAAAAAACCCAAACATTGACTCCTTTCCCCTGAACTAGTGCATAGACTGCCTGGATGCTCTGTGTTGTCTGTTCCTCTTGCAAGAAGAATAAAACTCACAAAGACAGCTGCTGCTCATGTCCTTATTTCTACACTCACCATGGTCTTATTAAGATTTTGCCATAACCAGACACACTTGTGCAGAGACACACAAGTGCGACGCAGCAGACATTGCATGCAATAGCGATGCACATACCGAGCATCTAGTGTGAACCAGGCCTCAGAACACATACAGATCACTGTATGAAAGAGCAGTAACATGAGAATAAAGAGCGACACAAAAAACAGTGCTTCTGAGACTTTCTACTTAATCTACACAGACAACCTGCCTCCTCACACTGGGAGAGACAGAGAAGGACACAGTCTTACCTGGGTTTGCATCATGGCTCTCTCAACACGGCGGGAGCTTCCTTTTTCCAGTTTGGTTCTGAGGCAGAGGGCTGTGATTTCTACAGCCCAGAACTTTGGTTGAGACAGTATACACTGCAGAGGAACATGGGGGTGAGGGGACAGGGTAACACAGAATCACACCCCTTGTTAGTCAGCATCAAACTAATTAGGGTGGAAATTACAAAGTGAAACAACAGTCTGACCAATTGAAGTAATTTATATTTCATTTGTGATTAGGATTAATGCATAACATAAGAGATTATACTTGAGATCTGGTCATTTGTATTTTATTTGGTTGTTTCTTTGCTGAGCTGGTTGGTTTGTTCCAATAGTAGAGGCTTGGTTCAAACTACATTTGAAATATAAAATTACATATTTGTTCTGAATGAAAGGATGACTGGAATGACTCTCCAGTCTATTTTCTAATACTGAATCTTAACATCAGTCTTCTTCTGCTTCTGGCTTCTCCCTTTAAGGGTCATCACAGCATGTCGTATGTCTCCATCTTGTCCTCTCCCTTGTGTCCTCTTCTGTTACACCAACTGTCCTCATGTCCTCCTTCATCACATCCATGAACCTTCCCTGTGGTCTTCCTCTTTCCCTCCTGCCCAGCAGCTCCAGTTTCAACATCCTTTGTCCAATAAAATCACTAACTGTCCTCTGCACTCGACCAATTTATCTCAACCTCAACTCTCTTACTTTATCTCCAAACCGTTCAACCGGAGATGTCCCTGAAATATGCTCATTTCTAATGCTGTCCATCCTGTTCACTCCAATGAAAATCTCAGCAACTTCAGCTCTGCCACCTGTCTTTTAGACAAAGCCACTATCCACTCCACCACAATGGATCTTAACATTCAAGCTATAATGCATTATGAATGATGGCCATCCACTCAAAATGCACATTTGTTGTGTTCATTCATATTTATAAAGGAATGTACACTAAAATGGCCCAATTTGAAATTGTTCCAGAAATGTCACTCTCATGTCACTCAATGTCACTCTGGTGATCAAAACTGAAAAGATGTGAGCAGCATCAAGACTGAACTCACCTGTGGACAGACTGCATAATGAGATGTTAGCTGTGTAAACACAGTCAGATGTGACAGAGGAAAACAAAAAGACTCCACTTGGTCGAAACTGTTCAATGGAATAGATATAATGTATCATCTGTTCATTTTTAAGAGCGACTGCAGCTATAGCAGCTGGCAGCTTGAGCAGTCAATATGGGATATTTATTCATGTTAGCAAACTGAGTGTGGAATCATTGTGGTAGTCACCACAATGATTCATCAAATTAAAGATTTTAGTTTTCAAAACCACTGGATCAATTGCTTTACTATGTGCAGACTGAAAAATGTGGAAAAAAAAAATCAGCAACAGTATTTTATCTAAGTCATACTGTATTTTGGGCAGTACATTATATTTCTTCTTTATGGGAGCAGAACATTGGTTACACAGTTGGAGAATTATATCTTTGAAATGACTGTAGCTGGTAAATGCACCAATGTATTGTTAACAGCTTCATAGTTTTTAAAGGTGTAAAATGATTGTCTCAGACTGATATCGGTCTTGGCAGATATTCGAGGTAGTGATATCAGTATTGGACACATTTCTAGTTTTTATTTAAAGTTAATAAATTGTCTCAACTTTTCTAGAAATTAGGTTTGCTGGCCAAGAGGAGGAGAGTAACCACTTGTAGGTAGGAGGCACTTTAAATTTTTGGTAGCTTAACTAAACCTTTAGTAACCTTCACATTGGCTCTAAATTGGCTCTACACAAGTCAGATTTTGATGAAGACAGCCAGACATGTGACAACCATCTAACCAGCCTGCAGATTCCTGGATCTACATGTAGGCTGGGAAGATGCCTGCTCACAGGGCCAGCAGCTGTCCTTTTCTCATGAAACAATCCAGCATATGCTGCCAGCTCATTGTTCAAAGAGAGCTCAGAGCCAGATGGAACAGTGTTGACCACAGCCCGATGGCATCATTAGCAGACATGTGGAGGGTTACACATGTATGTGACTATTACCCAATCCATGACACATGGCTTTGAATAATACATAACTTTTCAATTATTTACCAACTGATTTTTTTCCCCCTGTGGTTGTTGCAAGTAGATACACTTTCTAATAATTAAGAATGTTTTCTTGATCTAGAAATACATTTAATATGAAGGAAGGTTAGCATTAGTGTATATAATGTCTAACTAAACCCCAAATCACTTTTTTTCATGTGTAAACCAGTGTATGTGTATCAAGTTAATGTCATTTGATGATCCAAGTGAAAGTCATCACAGTTTAGTGTAAAGTATTCAGAACATGCAGGCTCTCTGGTCAAACACCAGCTACTGCATTCAAATATGCCATTGGTTTTCCCTGTCCACACTTGCACAAGTGTCAATGGTATAAGCTTTCATCACCCTCCACGAGGATGGTTGTCCAATTCTCCTCCTCCTTTTTACAAACTGGAATAGAGAAATTAGATTAAGGTGGCTCTAATTATTATTATTTATTTATTTTCTTTTTTTATTTTATACACACTCCAGTCAGAATTCCTCAGCTCCACTCCATAAGTATTTTACAGCATTTATAATTAAGTATTTTACAGCATTTATAATTTTCATGTACCACCATACCACTGGTGGTACATGAACAACTGTTTGAGAAGCAAGGCTTTAAATTATACGCAGTATTTAGGAAAAAGGTTTTTGAAACAGCAAAGAAAAAGATCTCATAGGGACATTTCTGGTTTTTGTGTGGATAATCATATCATATCACACCTCAACACCTCAGGTCCAAACTCCTTGCCCCAACTAAATTTGAACATTTAATCACAATACCCAATATATATATACCCAGTATTTCACCAGTAGCTGAATATGTCATAAACAGACAATGGCCTGAATTATGGCTGTTTTCTTATAAACCTGTCCATAACCCAGTGCAGTGATTACTGTTCATAAGACCAGTGTTCATCCAAGACAAATACTATAGTGCATCCTTCATATATCAGCACACAAGAAGCTTTGCTGGCCTTTTGGAATACATGTAAATCAGGAATGAGTCCCATTTGTAATATTGAAACAAGATCTCTTACCTTACCTTCCTAACTCAGTTTCTTAAAAGTTAATATTTTCTGGTTTCTTTGTCATATTAACAAAGAAATCATTAAAACTGAATAAGTTTGGTTTGTGGACAAAACAAGACATTTGAGAACACAGTTTTGATATTTGAAAAACACTGGTTAAACATTTTTTGACATTTTATGGAGCAAGCAATTACTCAATTAATTGAGAAAATAATCAAAAGATTATGAAAATTATGAAAATAATCATTAATTGTGGTCCTAATTCAAATCTGTTAAAGAAAGAATAATCATTATCTTTATACATTTATTTGATTCACTTTTAATCACCTCTAGTCAAACCTAAAAACTCAAATAAACATCACACAAAAGATTTTCTTTCCTTTGCATGTTGGGTATTGGAAAGTTGCAGGAGCAGATGTGTTTTTATGTTCCACATATTTCAAATTAACTGAATAGAAAAATGAGACTTAACAAAAAAAGGTATATTTTTTTTTTAACTAGGAAGAATTCCAGTCCCACAGAAACTCTTAGGATGTTAGTGGTGCGAACATGAGTCAGCCTAGATTGAAGCAAAATGCCAGTTCTACATGTACATGTCATTAAAATGACAATGTAGTGTTTGAATGGGCTTGTCTAGTGAATACACTACACAACAAACACATTACACATCCCCATTTGAACTACATGGTGTCCAGCATTTGTGACAGTTCTTCACATAAAGCAGAGACTTAACAGCACAGATGAGAAAAAGTATCACCTCACACTGCCTAAAGACTGCAGTACTCTACTGTATTTTTACAGATATTTGTTTCCTGACATTTTGTAAGGCTAAATGTTAATGCCATATGGTTTTCTCACATGAACATAAATATGCTCTAGTTCAAAGCACGACACTCTTCCTTTACTTATTACTTACTTACAACTTTCTGTGTGAGCATCAAAACTAAAATGGTAAAAATTCCAAGTTTACAAGCGCAAATAATTGAGACCAGAGAAAACAAAAGGAATATGTGAAAATTCCCAAATATGAGCTCATGAATAAAAAGACAGACATGAGCATCTGCTTCTGGGGTTTGAACTAAAACCAAAAAGATGATGGTTTATGGGCTTGGCTGTAGAGTGTGTGTTTTTATTTTTTTTGCAAATGTTGCCTACATGTCACATATTCTACTGTTGATTCAGCTTTGCTCTGTTACACCTTACTCCTTTTTAATAACCCAGCTTGTATCTAGCAATGTGAAAGAAGGCAGGAAAGAGATGGATGTACATATTTTAGCAAGTATTAACTGCCAGGTTAAAAGTTCAGTGTAGCTATGGCTTCGTCCAGGTGAGTCCTCCTGCCATTTCACATTGTAGTGACTACATTGATGTTATCATTGGAAATCCACATTTCCCTGAGTCTATGATGTGAACTGAAACTGCTGCTTATAGCATTTTCAAAAACTGACAGCCATATTTTATTATAAAAGAAAGATCTGAATCATCTCCAACCTCTAAAATTCGAGTCTTCACCATAGGTCTTTAAATAATACTTAAATAATAATAATACCATGTCTGAACAGAGCCAAAAAAGCCTAACAAACCAAACCAAAGCTGTAGCAGTGCTCAAAATGCGTTTGAGGACATTTTAGGCCAGGGATCGACACTGCGAGTGTTTTACTCACATTTGCTAGTGAAAATGGATGTGTGCGACATGTAAAATGTATTTGACCATAGTCAATCTAATGTACTCTAACTACTGCCTAGCACAGAAGCCGCAAGCAGCTCATCTTTTGCCACAGGCAACCCCACTTGAAACAGGACAGCTCTGTTTTACTGTGCAGGGATGCATACCCGATGAGATAAAACAAAAGTATAATGGGGTACTACATGTGCTTCATAGGAAAAAAAGGTCTGCATTAAGCCCTGTTTTATGACAATTATTTATGTTGTTAATTCAGTATATCAAGTTAAATTGTAACATTCCTTTTCCGTTGCTTTTTTAAGAATGAAACGACAAACAATAACAGCATTATTTGAAGCTTTTCTTCAGAGTTAAAAACCACTTATTTGACTGTACCTTTCAACTCTGACGAGAGGTTGTTGAGATGAAATATGACGAGATTTCTCATCTGGTAAAACTCTGTCTCACAGCATTTAGTTTTAGCCAACAGCCAGAAGAATCCACAACCCACAGAAGAAGCATGTCCTATTTGCTATGTTGCTATTACAGATGCTAACCAGCACCTGGCATGAGTGTGAACCCAAAGTTATCATGGAGGATGTACCTTGTACTTTATTTGTCATTGGTGTGGCAGTTACTGCCAATACAGACCTGACATTTCAGGTTTGTACCTTCACATTAAAAGCATGCAACCAAAGAAACACAGCCTGAGCTTTATTTTGAAACAGTCTGGCACTACAGACATGGCTGCCTAATGGAGATCTATCTTATTCTTCTCTGTTTTGACAGATGTGGAGGATTTGTTGAGCATAGTTCCCATACAGAGCTCATAGTTCTGTTTGTTACAGATTAGACTTTATTCCAGCACTCGTACATTAAAAATATAAAAGTTATGCATGTTGCATGTGAAATTACATGTGTTTACATTATCAAAATATTTAAGTTGTATTTCCAACCAGTTAAAAGAAATAAAATAGTAATCACAAATCAGAGTGGGACTCACCGATGTAAAAGCTAAAAGTTCTTCTTCAGTCAGTTTGTGGATAGGGTTATTCTTCAGGAAGTCAGTGCTACAAGACAACATGGAAAATACAGTAAATGTTAAAAACATACACCTGAAAAAAACACAATCAATAATTTCTTAAGATTACATGTAAGGACTATCATTTTCTCCACCATATTTCTAATCACACTGTATAATAAGCCAAGCCAAAATGCTATTCAAGAATTCACTAGGACTATTTGCAAAATATTTAAATAGTCTAAACTTTAAAAAAAATTAGGCTTCACAGCATGTTGGACGGTGAGGAGGAGGTAATGAGATGCATTTAACAAGTGAAAACATTTTTCACTTCTGCAGGATCTACAGCTTGTTGAGCTTTGAGGAGCAGCTTCAAGATGCATTCAAGAAACTTTTCACCACTAAATTTCACCACTTCTGCAAACACACATGAAGTCCTCTGATGCATGCTGCTGCTGCCACCCTGAGATAATAGACCCCAAATTAGGCAGTCAGTGGAGTAGGAAGATTTTTATCAAAATCAAACAAATAATCAAATATTCATATCCATTCCTAGTAGATAAAAAAAAAATCCTGTAAAAGGTCTTCAGGTCTTCTTCATTACAACATGGGATGTCCATTTTGAAAAACTTTGGCTGTTTGTTGGGTTTCTTGCAGAAAACTGAGTGGATTCAAGCAAAAGACTCGAAGGAAGCCGGTTGGCGAAAGATCCGTTTATTCAGGAAAATGAACAAACAACATCAATGCACAGTGTCGACGGCCCTCAAATAAAAATAACAACTGGAGAGTTTTACTAAGCAAAACTTTGTTCTCTTGAAGCAAAACTCTGAATTCTAAGAAATGGAAATAGTAGTTATATTTCCATCTGGGGGAGTGGTTTCTCAGTCTCAGTGTTACCTGTCAGAGTATGTCAGGAAGGTGTAACCAATAGGAGAAGGTCTGTAGGTGTGGTTAGGGGGGAGACTGTGAAGGTTTGAAGATGGGTGAAAGGACAAAGGATGTACATTTCACATAGCTGAGTACAGCCAGTGAGCAGCAGGGGGTTGTCTGGAAGGAGGGTTGAAGTGTGAAAAGAGCAGAAAGGCCTTTAAAGTGTACATTTGTTAATACTCAATGCTGAAGGATGTTGAGATCCTGGCAGACATCCTGGCACCAAAGTATTGAGAGATTGTCCCATTTACAGTCAAATAGAACATAAAGCGCAACATGTATTGGTGCAACAACATTACTAATAGCTGGTGCTGTCCAATATGTGTATAGTTGCAGGTGTTGATGGGCTTGCAGTGGATGAGAAAAAAGATTTTTTCAAAGAAGGCTAATTTCAAAATACCAACAATATAATCAACCACTGAAAGTTCCAGAAACAACTTAACCTTTTGACTGTTGTGCTAAAATCATTTTGTCAAACTGCCATTCTTAAGGTCAGCAGAGAACTGTGCAGACCTTTCTTTCATCTGCTGATGAAAATCATGTTGTACAGTTGTAATTCCTAACAATCACATTAATGGACCTGAAGTTGAGACTGTTTTGTTTGACTGATATCAAATATGTAACAGTTGCAGTATGAGTTGTAACACATTTCTTAGATAAAGGCAAATGTATAAGAAGCAAGATTCTTCAGAGGGAGAAAAGGCAGCACACATAAAGTCCCACCGTGTGATATGACACAATTCTCCACTACTCATGACCGTGGACCTTTCAGCCTAAAGCCAAGTGTTCCTTAATTAGCACCAACCATAAGGGTCATTAAAATACTTAGGACAGCACATGAATGTTGTCCAGTCTGCTTTGAAAAGTTTAGCTGACACCACCAAAGTCACTGCATTACACATCATATACAGTATTTTAAATCAGTTTAACTATCAACAGTGACTGAGTGGAGAGTCTAAACAGCATGGAAGAAGCCAGATGTGTTTTAAACATGCTGCTTGGCTGTTGCTCTGTCATCCTGTCGGATCAATCGTTACTAAGCAACCAAAACTAAGCAGCTGCAGAGACTGAAGTTGCTAGTCTCACTTATTGGTTCAATGCATGACACTAAGAAAAAATAAAAACAAAGGCAAGGACTCGCAGCAGCACCTCACTGCCCTTACAGCAGCTTTGCTGCTCCAAGTGAAAAAAGAAAAAGAAAGCCTGCCGTGTCTGGGTGCATCAGGGTGTATCCTGACTTCAACACACAAAGAAAATATGTACAGTTTCACCACCTGATTCATGAGACTTATCTGACTGATGAGATACACAGATTATTTCAAAGTGAATTGAGATTTTCATCAATTTCTGTTTCATGAATATTAAAGATTAGCCCTGCAAGCACATGCTGCATTCAGTTTTTCATCGACACAAATCTAGAGACACAGGTACGTCACAACAAATGTGAGTTGCAAATGTGTTGCTCTTTTTTGCACATCTTTTTTTCAAAAATAATTTGTGTATTCAAAAGATACTTGATGTGAATGGCCTCTAGTAGCTAAAACAGATATTTTGTGATACTTTGTGACACCAATATGAGGTCTCTTTTTTTACCCCTGTCCTACTTATCACACAGAAAATACCTGATTTTATAGTTGTGTTCTTTAAAAGAGTGAAGGCACCAAAATTGTCAACTTCCAAAGAGACATTTTATGCTATCCTGTTATAAGTATTACTTGTGTGTGTATTATTTTGTTTCATATGTTCTTTTCTAATCTCCTGGGCATTAGAGCTAGTGAAAGTAATGCAGCATTCACAGCATGTTGGAGAGGAGGCTTCACAATGCATTCAAGAAATCTCGTCCACAAACTAAATGCCATCTAGTGACAACAGATGCACCACAAATTAGGTAGTCAATAGTTTTTATAACGGCAATCTTTCTTTTGTATCTTTTTTAATATATAACAAATAGCTACAGTAACTCATATTGTATTCTTCCCCTTTGGCTCCAAGTTCCAAGCTGAGCTAAGCCTCCACCAAGGCAAATCACCATAGGACACAAAATATATTCTCTATTGACTCTGGAAAAGTTATTAATAGTGGCATAATCATAGTTGTAAGATATTTAATATCTGATATGGCAGCTAGCAGGTGTGCAGATCTACTATAAATTTAAATGGTCATCAATCATTACTTGGCAATCATCCTGACCACTGCAGTATCACCTGTAACATAAGAATTAATCCTCACCTCACAGGAAGCAAAGTGTTCTTAAGGGCAACATGAAGCTTTTTTTCATTTACCTGGGTCTATGGATGCATCTAGTTAGCTGATCCAGTAAGATCAACACTCAACACGCGCTGTTTAGAATATTTTACATATAATAATAGTGAATATTCGAATAGCATTTTCGCTATAATTGCACATCCCTATTATGGAAACTATGCTTCACTGTGACCTCAAAATTACTTTGGTCTTTTTACACAAATTGCTACTGGATAGTGAATGTGTCCATCCACACCAGGGAGAGCCACCTATTGTAAAGAGTATGAGCAGATAATCGGCAGCAACAACAACAACAATAATAACAATAATGATAATCCAAGAACTTTTAATGGATGGTTCAGATGTTTTGAAGAATGCTAACTTGCACAATACAGGCCCCATTGTACTAAGAACCACCCTGAGATGTTGAGGCTCTCAATGAAAGCATGGCTGCAATCGAGGACATAGCTTAATTCAAATAGCCCCTTCATGCACCAAAGTCCATAGAGAAAATCACTGATTTTACAACAGAGCACAGAGGTGTTGGTAATCCACTGCTGCCTCCAGTTCAAATATATTATTTTTTACTTTGGCATTTTAAGTCCATGTTTGAATTTACTTGAGTGAGAAGTTACCAAACCAGACAGCAGTAGACCAGCAACTCTCAAGTCCTTGAAAGCTAAAGATGCTACTTTTCTCTATGGACTTTGGTGCAGGAGAGTGAAGGGTTTACAAATTTGAGTTTGTAGTCAGAAAAAGCTATCTTAACAGTGAGATAAAGATACTGCAGACTAGATTTTATGACATAAGCTTTTAGTTAAGCAGAAAAAAATGTTTTTCCTTGTGTCTCACACATAGCACAATCAGAGTTGACAATGTCATACAACCGCACTATTTTTAAAAAAAAAACAAAACTTGAACAATCCCCAATCCAGTTGAGCTTTACTGTGCAACTAGATTCATAAATTTGTACAAATAATGACTGACCATGTAAAAAGGTCACATCAGATACAATGACTCCCAATGACACATGCATAGGCAGATTGAGCCACATGGTGGATTAGCAATTAACTGAATTGATGTGCAATATTGTGGGAAAGTCTTGAGGCTTTAGAGGCAATTTCTTCAATATATGACAAATGACCTGATAATCTACTGTGAGACCATCAATTGCTTTTCAGTTGAGGGTTATTGGAGTTTAGCCTTACGTAGCGTCACGTCTGTTTCCACCTTAAACTCACTTACAGAGAAGCTGAAGAAACAGTGCTGAGATCTGAGGTCGAGGACTTACCAGATACCCAGGATGACGGCCTGTTCCTCTGCAGTGAAGTCTGGCAGCTTGTACTGATCCGGATTGGCTAAATTGATCTGATCCAGCACGGTGTCATCACAAAGAATGTGGTCCTGTAAGCACAGAAACATATATTGAATTATATTTATGGGCACATGCAGCAGCCATAAACCACTACATATTAAAGAGGGCGTATACTGGGTAGGGATGAGCATTTCCAGTAAAATAAAAATACTTTTTGAATATTGGATGATAATTTATCATCTAAAGTCCAATGCTCGAGAGCCAGTTCAAATAATTCAGGATTCACAGCATTTTGTGTTAACAGGAGCAGCTAAGCTGAGATGCATTCACAGACCCTGGTCAATTTAATAACTTCTGCATGATCTACACTTTGATGAGCAGTTTCAAGATGCATTCAACAAACCTCTTAAATTTCATTGCTTCTGCAAACTAACATGAAGTCTGCCACCTTGTGATAATAAATGCCCCACAAGTTAGGTAGACAGAGTAGGAAGGTTTGTTTTAATAATCATTTCAGCATTTAATGCAGGCATCTATTTAAAATTATGCATTTGCGAGCACAAGACACTGGATGTGCATGGCCCCTTATTTCCAACACACTACAGATTGATAAGTATTATCTTGGATCTCTCTTGGATCTTCGACTTTCTGCCAAGGACCAGTCGCATCGACAATGCTGGACAGAAAACTGCCCCTGCTCCTTTCAGGAATTCCGGTTCACCTGTACCGGCCCTCAGATCCACTGCCCCGGCGTGAGCGTCACCGTCGTCATGGTAAGCGTAGCGGGTGGGGCTAGTGAAGCTCAAGGTCTGCCTAGAACGCTCTTCTGCTGCTTCCAGAATTGATCGTCGTTACTTCTTCGCCACACTGTGTCCTGGCGTTCCCTGGATCCCATTGATGCCTGTCTGATACCAGTGACCGGCTTGGTTGAAGATTTCCAACGCCCCTGCTCACCCCGTGAATCTCCACATCCTGAGGCCACTGCACCGGGCTCCCTGGTCCGATGTACGACAGGTCCCAGTCCCTGTCAGGATTGGTCTGGTAAACGTTAGATCACTGGCAAACAAAACTTTTTTCCTCAGGGATTTCTTCATCTCCCGTGATCTGGATTTCCTCTGTGCGACGGAGACATGGCTAAGTGTTAGTCCAGCGGCCTTTCTGAACTTTTACTAGCTGGTTGTGATTACTTTAACCCCCCCCGAACGTAGGGTCAAGGAAGAGGAACAGTGGTTGTTTATAAAAATAACTATAAATGTAAGCAGCATGTTCCACTGTTTTCTTCTGCAGCTTTAAATTGACTTTATTTGAGGTGGGTCCCTGTGACCTGCTGCTGTGCACTGTCATCTACAGACTATATTAAAATATTATAATAAAATATAAAAGGACTTTTTAAATGACTTCTCTGATATTTAACTATGATCGAGTTCTTATTATTGGTGATTTTAATATTCATGTCTGCTGCCCCAATAAGCCACTGGTGAAAGACTTTCTAGGCCTTATTGACTCTTTTAGTCTGGTTCAGTCTGCCTGGTCCCACATACAATCATGGACCCACTTTGGATCTCGTTCTCTCACATGGCCTGTCTGTGCTAAATCTGGATATATATACAATGTGCTCACTGACCACAAAACTGTATTATTTCAGGTCGAGTTATGCTGCACAATATTTAACCCTTTGACTTCTGCCCAGTTCTCTGCTGCCTTTAACCACTCCTGTGTCCCTCCGTCCTCAGTTCTGTCTGATACTGAGGAGCTCAGTGTCTGGTTTCACTCCTCCTGCCAAACCATTTTGGACTCTGTTGCTCCATTAAAAACCAAACAGCCTAAAGCTAAACCTGTGCCCTGGTTTAATGACAGAACCCGTGCTGTCAGACGGGATTGCCGCAAAGCTGAACACAAGTGGAAAAGGGACAAATTGCAGGTGTCATTTCAAATTCTGAAGGACTGCTGGCACCATTACCACAACACTATCAGAGGCTAAAAGGGATTTTTTTTTTTTATTAAAAAGGTTTCTACCGCTAGGGTGCACATCTAGTTAGCTGATCCAGTCTAAACGGAAGCTCAAAGGGGACAGAGCTTTTTTCTGTTGCCTCGCCTAGATTGTGGAACGATATTCCTTTACATATTAGATAGGCCCCATTTCTGTTTTACCCTTTGGCTTATAACCCAATATGAGGCATTGATTTTACCAGTTTTTATTGTTTTTATGTTTGTTTGTGTATATATGTAGGTGTTGAGTGAGTGAGTGAAAGACAGAGTATATACACTACTCACAATAAGTTAGGGATATTGTTATTTACATGAGTGCTTTTCCTATTTGGTCTGAATTTTAATGAAATAAGTAAAAGTTCCCTTTGATATTACTAATAATGAATGAGAAGAAACACCATTTTCATTAGTTTAATATGTATTACCCCAAAAATTTAGACAATAACAAGGATAGCCCCAAATAACAAAAATTGACAATGTCTGTAACGGGTGTTTCCACCATTTGCCGCAATGACAGCTTGACAGCGACGTCTCATGCTCCTCACTAGCCTCATGATGTTGTTCTGAGGCAATGCATTCCACTCTTCCACAAGTGCTACACGCAGTTCTGCCAGGTCACGTGGGGGTGGGGTACGGTCATCCAGTCTCTGCTTCAGCTGGTCCCAGACGTGCTCTATGGAGTTCAGGTCAGGGGACATTGCTGGCCATACCATATGAGACACTCTGACTTCCTGAAGTCGAGCTGTGACAATTCTGGCACGATGTGGTGGTGCATTATCATCCATGAACAGAAAGTTGGGGGTGTGCTGGTGGAATTGGGGGATGATGATGGGTTCTATGATGTCTCTGAGGTAAGAACGTGCAGTGACTGAGCCATCTACAATAACCAAATCTGTTTTGCGCTGACTGGTGATGCCTGCCCAGACTGTTGCACCTCCACCAAAGCAAACCCTGGGGACCATGTTGACCTCGGCATATCGCTCACCTCACCTTCTCCAGCAACGCTGACGACCATCATTTCTGTACAAGGTGACCCGACACTCATCAGTGAACAGGGCGGTAGACCACTGCTGCATTGTCCAGGTCACATGGTCTTGTGCCCACTGCAAACATTCACGGTGATGTCTTGGTGTCAGTGGAGTCACCTGCAACGGTCGTCTGGCATTCAAGCCAAAGCTGTGGAGTCGGTTGCAAATGGTTTGTCTCGAAACCCTAGTACCCCTCACATCTCGTAAACAGGCCTGCAGCTGTGTGGCTGTTGCATAACAATGTCTGAGTGCATAGGTCCTTAGGTACTGGTCATCGTTGCGGTCTGTCACTCGTGGGGCTCCACTCCTGGGTCTGTCACAAACTCTGCCAGTAGTTCTGTGTCTTCATGCAAGTCTGCTGATGACACTTTGAGACACACCAAGTTCACGAGCAACATCTGACTGCCTGCCACCGACCCGAAGGCGCGCTATGGCCAGGTGGCGCTGCTCGTTCGTTAAGTGACGTCGTGTGTTCATGGCTGTTTGAATGATTAACTTGGAATGACTTACTGACAATATCAGCTTTTTATACCCACAGAATGTTGAAATTGATGCCACATTGAAAAAGATATGACATCCACTGAGTTTCTCACAATATCCCTAACTTATTATGAGTTATTGTCTAAATTTTTGGGGTAATACATATTTAAACTAATGAAAATGGTCTTTCTTCTCATTCATTATTAGTAATATCAAAGGGAACTTTTACTTATTTCATTGAAATTCAGACCAAATAGGAAAAGCACTCATGTAAATAACAATATCCCTAACTTATTGTGAGTAGTGTATATATACATATACAGACACACACACACACATATGTATGTATATGTATATATATATATATATACATACACATACAGACAGACAGTCTGGAATGCATAGACATCACCAGACGCTGGGTTTCGGGCCTCTACTGCAACTGTCTTCAGTTGCTGCTTGTTCTTGCAGCTTTGCAACATTTTCCCGTCAGCTTTGTCTTCAGCAAGTGAAATGCATGCTCAATCGGATTCAGGTCAGGTGATTGACTTGGCCATTGTATAAAATTCCACTTCTTTGCCTTACAAAACTGGATCATGAACTGTTGTGAAGGGTGTTTTCTTCACCAGGGAAAGAATTCTTCAGTCACCCATTACAGTTTTTTCCGTGGTCTTCCGAGTCTGTTGCTGAGCTCACGGTGCGTTCTTTCTTTTTAAGAATGTTCCAAACAATTGATTTGCCCACACCTAATGTTTTTTGCTATCTCTCTGATGAGTTTGTTTTGGTTTTTCAGCCTAATGATGGCTTGCTTCGCTTATAGTGACAGCTCTTTGGATCTCATATTGAGAGTTGACAGCAACAGATTCCAAATGAAAATAGCGGACTTGAAATGAACTCTAGACCTTTTATCTGCTCCTTTTAAATAGGATAATGAGGGAATAACACACACCTGGCCATGGAACAGCTGAGCAGCCAATTGTCCTATTACTTTGGGTCCCTTAAAAAGTGGGAGGCACATATACAAACTGTTGTAATTCCTACACCGTTCACCTGATTTGGATGTAAATACCTTCATATTAAAGCTGAAAGTCTGCAGTTGTTCATTTTATTTCAAATTCACTGTGGTGGTGTATAGAGCCAAAAAGATTAGAATTGTGTCGATGTCCCAATATTTATGGACCTGACTGTTCATGCACGTTTATGTATATTGTATGTATCTGTATATAGTCCATTTCACTTGCTGCACGTATATGTGTATATATGTACACTGTTCAGTCTTTTACTGTTTTGCCTATCTTGTTTTTTAGGTCTTTTAGGTAGTATTTATCAGTAGTTTAGCACTTTGTTTCAGCTGTTGTTGTTTTTAACGTGCTTTATAAATAAAGTTGGATTGGACTGAAACCCTCTGACAAAAGCAGTCTGACAAATCCCCTTTCCTACCTTGCAGATATATAACATTATGGAAATCTCAGAACTTTCTTAAATTAAGTGAAGAAAAGTCTGAGGTAATTTTATTCAGTTCATAAAATATTGTTGGCATGCAAGTGCAAATTTAGGCTCATTGTACAAAGAGAATGAGAATTAATTTTGATTGTAAACTCTGTCGATGAGTCAATTTTAAGTCCTGTTTCTTAAAGTCAAGATTTATCTCCTTTATCCACCACTGATGTTTCACTCATGAATAAATTGATACATGTATTCATGTACGGTTCTGTGGCATCAGTCAGGGTTCCCTCAGTTGTCTCTAGCTGGTCCAAAACACTGCTGCAAGGCTAATCACAACTAACTCATTACTTGTCTTTCTTGAATGTTTTATTATCCCATAAATACAAGAGGGTCTTGTTTAGTTTTGTTAAATAACTGTTGTATATAACAAAACTAAATACCAATGTAAATAAAATTAGTAAGCGAGAACCAGTTTTTATTGAATTTTTATATTAAATTGGCTACACATTTATACCACTCTCCACCAGTTGCTTTTTACTGTATCACAAACATACAAAGTCATCAGTGGCAGTGAGCTTCAGTATCCTTCACAATCACAATCAATTCAAAATTTAGTTTAAAGGAATGTGCTTGTTTTTCGTCTCATTCATCATTGCAGATAAACCCCCTTGATTCTTGAAACAATGATGTCTTTTTTAAAAAAAAAAAAAAAAAAAAAAAACTGCTTTGGGAAAGTTTTGTTTCCATGAGAATTAGGCCTAAGAAATACAGTATAAACACAAGGAACCAGTGATCAAACCCTTTATCCAAATGAGAGGCCTTCAGAGCTGAGGCACTAAGTCATCCACATTTAAGATTATTTCTCTGGTCTAGTCTTCTTGGTACACATGTACTGAATCAAATAGATATCCATCCAAACCCATTATTGTGACAATGTGATATAATAACAACATTAGGTCAGACCTGCTTTCATTAGAGTCTTACAAAAATTCTATTTCCAGTCAGATCCACAGAACAGAAATGGTTCTGGCAGTGGATTTGATTGGCCATTAATGAAGAGTTCCCAGCTGACACCCTCTCTGCTTTCCTTTTATCCACTCTAGATGGGAAGCCAGTGAGCTCTGGTTAATGGCAGTCTTGAGTGAGACCATTTACTCTCCCCCTCCTCCAATAATGAAGGCATTGGTGGTATAAGCACAGTAAAAAGCACTGGGGCTAGTCCAAAACCATGAGATTAAGAGCTGCATGCAAACACTTTATTTATCTTTTATTGCACAGAACTACCTCAGTATAACCACAGTACCCTGCTGGCCACTGAAGTCAAGTTCACATTTCACAACTTTCAGACTTAAATAACTGCTGTTTATCCCCAAAAAAAGTGATGTGATCTGGAGTCTCTGTAGTTGTTAATAGTTCATACTAGTGATGACAACAACTATTCTTTAAGGTATACTGAATCTTTCCAATTCGTTCATTAAAAAGATTCGTTCACCAAATTGTTCACTTCTTCCTGCATGACCAGAGCACAGACCATGTCTGACTCACTCGCTGAGCTGATACTCAGCTTAACGGGTTGTGATTCATCTCACTATCGCCAGACTCCACTGTTAAATGTTAAGATTTTAGGAATTTCCTTAATAAACATTGGAGATAAACACATCTTATTAGGGGTTTAGCTTCTTTTAAAGTGATATACAGTTGGCATGAATTGGCATTGTTTCTGGATTTGCTGAGGCTGATTCTGACAGTTTAAGCCACTGATTCACAGGGCGCACATATTAGGTTTACCAGTACATATGTGGCGAGGGCTGACTCATTAACTGAAGAACCGGATAACGCAGTGTTTCCTCACTATGAGAGGAAGTGGGAGCTGAATGGGTTGTGATTCAGCGCACTGTCGCCTGCTTTAGTTAGGGCTGTCGCTAAATATACCAGCCTCCTCTGTTAAATAATAAAATTCAAAAAATTTCCTTGATAAATGTTGGAGATTAAGACATGTTTAAACCGCTGATTCACTTAAGTCTTAGGTTCAGTCAGTGAACTGGTACGTGGCGTGTGCTGCTGACTTTCGTTCGCAAACCGTTTCCTCCCAACGAACAAATCACCTGATGAATTTGTTCGTGATGAAATTTTTACATTAACTAAATTATGGTGAGGGCGGTCCAAGCAGGCCCAGCAGCACGGCCAACACTGCGATGCCACATATCCATTATGCCTCTATTTGGATGACGGACTGTTCTAACATTTGGGGTACATACACAATCAAATGTTTATGTGCTGTATGTATAATTCTGACGTGTGCCATTATTACGTTCAACTTGTAATAATTGTGGACTAATGGATGTGTGTATATGTGGTATATGGATGTGATATTTCAATTTCCCAGCTTGGGATTAATAAAGTATCAATCAATCAATGAAACATGCAATAACTTACTTAATATATCTATCTATTATTATTATATTGTCCTCTCATTACAGACCAGCCTAACGTTTAAGTTTGTGTTGAGAAAGTTACAGCAGAGCTAAACTGAACTGTGAGATGAACGAATCATTTCAGTAAGTGACTCAGTTTAGTTTGTTTGCATATGATAAAGGAACAAATTATTTGCAAACAAACCAACAGTAGTTCACACTAGATGAGTATGTCGTGAAGCGGGGGTTCACACACTATATCCAACAGGAAATGATGTGTAAATCCAGGCTTCGTTTAGCACAGTTTTATGTCCTTAGTTTGATATCTAAACTTTCATTACATCTGTGGTCCTTGGCTAGTGGACCCTCTGTCCCCTCAACAACTCCATTAGACTGCAGAGGATAAGGAATGGCAGACATCTGTATCTAACTGATGAGGAAGAGGAGGAGGATTGCTCAAGTGCATTTCTATGCATGTAAGACTGTGACTGTGACTATGACTGTGCACTGTGAACTCTTTAAAAAGTCCTTATTACAGAAAGTTTGGGTGTAAAAAAATAAATGCCTAAAGTGTGCCTGAATGTGCTACTGAAAATATGGATAAGTGGATATGACTCAGTTTTGGTCTGACACTGGTAAAAATCACTGGATCAGATATCAGACACATTTGTAAAATCAGATACATTTTTTTAAAAAAATGCATATTTCACTATGCACAGACTATACAAAATGTAAATGAAAATCAGCAGAATTTTTGAGTTGGAGAATTATGCCTTTGAAATAGCTTGAAATGGCTAGCATTTTGCAGCAATTGTTAACAGCTTCATAGCTTAAAAGGTCTAAAATGACTGTATCCGACTAATATCAGAGTTTTGATATTGGTATCAGACACAAAAAGTGGTATTGTGCCATCCCTAACTGAAAGAGCCTTACAGTTACTCAAGTGAAAAACTAAAGGTTCAAAGTTGACATTAAGATGGAAGAGGATGACAGAAGCTCCTACCTTAGGTAAGCAGGCCTGATGTGTAGGAGTGGGAGTGAACTTGTCCATCTTGTTGGCCTGGTCCTGCTTTCTCTTGACCTCAAGGATGAGCTGAGCCAAGTAGTTCTGCTGGAAACGGGTCCGCTTGCCGAGAGCACCTTCAATACAATCGGTTACCCTCAATTCAGGCATCCCCAGGGCCTAATCAACACATGTCTAAGAGGATCAGTACTAACACAGACACGTTTGCGCTTCTGTTAGAGTGAGGACCCTCATAGACATAATGCATTCCCTAGCCCCTTACCCTAACCTTAACCATCACAACTAGATGCCTAACCCTAACCACAAAACCAGGTCTTTTCCCTGAAAAAGCCCTTTTAAGCCAAAATGTCCTCACTTTGTCAAAATGTCCTCACTTTGTAGAGTTTATACAACTCTGCAACAAGAACCCACACATGCAGCCCCACATTATCTTCTCCCCAGGAGTGTGTGCTTCCTTACACATACCCGTCATGTTGATATTCAGTCCTGAGAGCTCCTGTGCCTTATTGATGTGATCCTTGGCTGACTGGTACTCGTAGTAGGTCAGATTCATGTAGACACACTCCAGGTGAAACTGGATTGCCAAGTTTTTGTGTTCCAATAACAGAGACTGGCATTTGAGCACTGAAAAAAAGAAGTCAGTAATAAGGTGTTGTTGCTGTTTGTTGGTGTTCTTTTCCTATGATTGATTTGTTTCTGACATGTTTGTGTCGCAATTCATCATCAATAAAGACCACATATACACCACTGATAACAGGAATAGTATTAATCACAAATCCTGGGTATACTCACTGCATTTTATATATATATATATATATATATATATATATATATATATACACTGTATAAGTTTACTTGCTCCTGTAGTAAAATGATTCATTTATACATTGTGCTTATTGTTTCATCACTGCTCTTCTCCAACGTTAATTTAAAAAAAAAAACTGCTACACTTTGTTACACTAAACTTTGACTTCTGGTTTCCTTTGGAGAAAGGATTTGAGAGTCATTATCAGTCCATGTGACATTTTTTTATCCCTGGTATCTCTAAGGCCAGGGACGTAAACGCACCTAAAGATGCAAGTCTTTGAGGTGGCACATTAAAATGACACCACAGAGGTGACGGCAAAGGGAGATGTAAGCTCTTCTTCTTCATGAATTTGCCACAGAGAGAGAGAGAGAGAGAGAGAGAGAGAGAGAGAGAGAGAGAGAGAGAGAGAGAGAGAGAGAGAGAGAGATTTACATGCATTTACATGGTGACGTGTGTGTCACCTTTAGCAGCAGTAATGACTCTGAGGCTGTGTGAGTCATTAAGTGGGAGAAAATTTGATTATGATGCCTTCACTTGTTTACACTGAGTAAAACAAAAGCAGCTTGATGGTGCCCCAGTGTGAGATTTTAGACAGCATAATAGTGTTGTGGAATCAGAGGTGCGACATGTAACAACAATGTCAGCAGCATCCTGTCTCACAGTGCCAACACTCAATTGTACGCAGATGTTGTGTAGTTTCCTCCAAAGGATTTATCATCCTGTTTATATTTTTGGGGTTTTGATGATTTATATTCACAGAGCACTCTTCAAACATACAAGCACAGTGAGCTTTAACAGGGTCAGCTTTCAGAAAAAAGAAGAAAAGAGGAGGTGGAAAAGAGGTCGCAGTATAGAGGTACGTCCTCTTTTCTAACATTAAAAATGCTAGCTAGCGAGCTAAGTGTAAA
>JAFBJR010000578.1:10070-56548 GCA_016785285.1 Brachirus orientalis
CTGTCTCCTCCTGTCCCCTGTCTCCTCGTGCCCCCGTCTTCTCCTGTCCCCCGTCTCTTCTGTCTCCTCCTGTCCCCTGTCTCCTCCTGTCCCCTGTCTCCTCGTGTCCCCTGTCTCCTCCTGTCCCCCGTCTCTTCTGTCTCCTCCTGTCCCCGTCTCCTCCTGTCCCCTGTCTCCTCGTGTCCCCTGTCTCCTCGTGTCCCCTGTCTCCTCCTGTCCCCTGTCTAATCGTGTCCCCTGTCTCCTCCTGTCCTCTGTCTCCTCCTCTCTTCTGCTATGAGGAAATCACTGGCTGCCTGTCTCTGGCTTCTACGCCGCTCACTCTGACTGACGACCTCCTTCTTAGAGATATCGTCTTTCCAGACGCGGTCGCCCTGAGGTGAAATGTGGTAGTGGAAAATCTCTCCTCCTCCTCCTCCTCCTCCTCCTCCTCACCTCATCTGTTCTGCTGCTGCTGTCTGTTCAGAGAAACTGACGGAAAATTATATCACCATGGACCGCGACCCATCAGCCACTTCACCACCAGCACGACGTCCCCGCTCCCTCACTCTGCAGAGAACTCTACTGACCCCTACTGGCTGCTGTGTCCCCATCTTTATTTTGTTTTCTATAAAACCAACAGTCATGTCAACACTCTTAATGTTATTAATTACTGATGTTGTTTTTAAGTCTGTGTTGATGTTGATTGGAGATGATTTTTGACAAACTGCGGCTCCACTGAGCTCAGAGACGAGTCAAATGTGCGTGTGATGTTTAAGGATTATCATCTAAATTGACAAAATGTAAATTATTTTAATCTCTTCTTTTTGTGGTGGTGTTGTGTGTAGGTTTGGCCAAAATAAGCTTCAGCCTGTTCCTTTTTTCAGTCTCTGATTTAAAGAATCAGAGACTGAATTTATATATATATATATATATATATATGACAAAACAAACTGAGAAATTCATTCATCCATTCATTCATTAACAGCCTCATCTTGACTCTCAAGGTGAACAAAACAGTTTCTCACAGCAAAGTCCACTACTTTACAATAAATATTAAGTTAAATACTATTATTAAATGATAACATATGAATAAAAAAGTAGTAAAATTCAGTTAATTCTGACAATAGAGAAGTAATTTCATCTGTGACACATGTTTAAATAAATAAAAGCCTTGTCACTGTGGTGACTGTTTAAACAGTTGAACCTCTTCTAGTTACCTGCTCTTATCTGTGTTTCTAATTTTAAATCTAAGTTGTGCTTATTGTAAACACATCCAGAAACAAATCCTGACCCTTCACCTTTTGTTTAAAAGGTTTGAGGGGTCATGTTTCCTCCTCCTGTCTGTCTGTCTGTCTGTCTGTCTGTCTGTGGCTTTATGGCCATTTTATCACAACAGTCTGCTTTGTAAACAATCACTATGAAGCCTAAATCATTTACATGCGTGGGCTACGATGCAATTCAGCAAAGATACGTTTATTATGTTTCATGTAAACTTTATAATCCTCGCTTAAAAATTAGAATAAGCTAAATCTGTCACTGTTCACCTTCAAAAAAAAAAAAACTATTTGTTTTCTTAATTTTTTAGAAATATGAATCATTTTAGAACTAACTCTCTGTTACTGTGTTTACAATTAGACTGAGGCCTAAACGCTTTGCATATTGTCTGTCTGATTCTCAGTCTCAGCAACAATGAAAATAAACAGAAAATAAGATCCACAGCTCTTATTGTCCCAACAACAAAATTCACATTACAATTTAAACAGATAAGAGCTATCATACAAAAACAGATGGGAAAAAACCCTAATTACTGTAATTTTACTTCATTACTATTTCTAAAAATGACTATTGTCACAGCTGTATGTGTGTCACCCAGTAAGCAAGGTTTTAATAACAATAATTAATGAAAATAATAATTGACAGTTACATCTACTTGAAATGTCTTATATCTTAAGAGGTTCAGACAAATCATTTAAACTTGAGCAGTGATGTATCATGACAGTAACATAAAGATGTTAGCAGTTAAGTGCTAAGAAGCTACAAATCTGGCTGCTAGTTGCTAAAAAATGTGTTTCTGCCTCATGCTCCTCCTTGTCTCCACCTGCGTCTTTTTGCTTTTTTAACCATCTCCTGTACCCAGAGTTCACTTGTGATTACATGCTGCCTCTGACGCTTATCCTCGCCGCCAGCTGATCGCCGCCGACACCCCGACGACTTCCCTCACTCTTGTTAAGGCTTTTTAATAAACTGTTAAAACTGCCACGTCTCCTGGGTCCGGAAACGGATCCACAATATTCTAGTTGCTAAAAAAGCTTATAAGTTAGCTGCTATCTGCTACAAAGCTAGTTTCTATTTGGAAAAAAAGTAGCTGTACTTGCTAAGAGGCTAGCTTCAAGTTGCTAAGAAGAGGAGAAACAAACTGCTGGTGCTGAAAAGCTAAATTGTTGTTGCTGAAAAGCTGAGAATTAAAAGGAGTTAAGAAATTAGCTGCTATTTACTAAGGAGCTAGCTTCACATTGTTAAGAAGTCAAGAAATGAGCAGCTAGTTGCTGAAACGCTAGCTTAATGTTGCTAAAAAGTTTCTAATTGCTGAAAAAACTAACAATGCTATTTGTTTATTGTAAAGCTAGTTTCTAGTTGAAAAATGTTGCAAAACTAGCCACTACTCGCTAAGAGGCTAGCTTTCAAACTGCTAAGAAGCCATGAAACAAGCTGCTAGCTGCTGAAAAGCTAGATTTTATTTGCAAAGAAGCTAAGAAACTAGCCACTATTTGCTAAGAAGCTAAAAATTTAAGAAATTAAGAAACTAGCTTCTAATTGCTAAGAAGCCAATAGCTAGTTTGAACAAGTAAAAAAAAAAAAGGGACAAATATTGTCAGGGTTCGGCTTCCGTGCTTCCTGTCTTTTATTTTGTTACCACTGTTTGCTTCCTGTTAGTGTGCTTTTCCCCTTAAGTGACTTGACTGGTCTGCTCGGTGGAACCTCCTCTCACGCACCTGCAACCCATTTCCTTGATTATCCAGGTCCCTTTTTATACCCTGGTGTGGGCAACGGCAGGTGTCAGCGCGTCTAGTCAAGTCCTGTGGTAACACGCATGCTTCATACACGTTGTTCTCTCGCCAGTATAGTTTGTAGTCGATTTTTGTTTTTCCCACGTTCTCTCATGACTTTTTTCCCTCTCTCTTCTAGTCCACCTCCCGGAGGTCTCCGCCCGGCAAGCCAGCTCGACTCTCCGCGTTGAATGGACCTGAAATAGGTTAAAATAACTAATTTTATTGTCTCTTTTTACACTTTTATAAAAAAAATTAGCCAGTTTTCTTTGTATTTGGAATATAAAATTTTCATAAAGCCAATTTTTAGTTGGTGTTTTTTGGCTGTAGACGTCTATAACGTTGCATCGCTGCCTCTTTCCTTCTCTTCATTCCTGATCTTGTCCCTTGTTTAACCCAGGGGAAAAAAATGAAACCGTGATTCCTTTTAATTTGTGTCTTCTGATTTCTGTGTCTGTTGATGGTTTAGATTTTAATTCAGACTCGTGACCAGATGAGAAGCATCAGAAACTTTATGGACTGAGAAACCTCATGGAAACCACTTCCAGAAGTGCATTGTTAAGTATAAACCCCAATTCCAATGAAGTTCAGACATTGTGCACCATGTGAGTAAAAACAGAATACAATAACTTGCAAATCCCTTTCAACCTATATTCAATTGAATACACTTCAAGGACAAGATATTAAATGTTTTCTTTTGCAAATTTTCACTCATTTGAATTTGATGCCTTCAGCGCAAACCAGAAAAGTTCAGACAGGGTCAACAAAAAACTGGGAAAGTTGATGAAAGCTCAAAGAACACCTGTGTGGAACATTCCACAGGTGAAGTGGAAACAGGCGAGTGTCATGATTGGGTAAAAAAAGGATGGAGCGTGAGCCCCACAATAACATTTCTCACCAAACAATTGCTAGGAATTTAGGGATTCCATCATCTACAGTCCATTAACCCCTTTTCCACCAAAATTACCAGAAACTTTTATTACCAGGAACTCATTTACCCGGGTAAATGAGTCCCTGTTGATCTGTTTAGTTTGTGTTTCCACTGCACCTCAAAGTTCTTGAGTGTCAGTCAAAACATCTAAAAACAGTTACAGACGTGTGTGTGTGTGTGTGTGTGTAGGGGGGGGGGGTTGTAAAGGTGCTTCAGTGAGATGGTGGGAGTGAAAATCAAGCTTCAAAATACTTTTTACTGACATCACTGTGAGCTGCATCAGACAGAGAACAGCAGCAGCAGCAGCAGAACCTGCTCTGCTCACACTTTCCTCCTTCTAATTTATTCGTTTCTTCTCATCATTCTTGATGTTCGCGAGAGGCTGCGTCACATCAGAATCATTCACTCGTTGGTTCCGTCCGGTGTGTAAAGACCTTTAGAACAATACGTTCTTTCATGTCAGTGTCCCCAAGTCTCAAATAACAAGAAAAAGTCGCTGGTCGCTTTTTTTTTTTTTTTTTTTAAAAAGAGTCACTAGAGGCTCTGAATACTCGTCGCTACAAAGTCGCTACGTTCACAACACGGACACAGCTGTAAGATGTTTTCCACACAGCCCCGCCCCTCCAAAGTTCCTGTCATCTGAAAAGTCCCTAATCCAGAGTAGGTACTAATTCTATCCTGGTAAATTGTTTACCAGGATAAAATTTCAGTGATTAATTTCGTTGGAAGCGCACAGAGGTTTTTAAATTAACCGGGTAAATGGAAAAAAGTTCCTCCAACAGGTGTTCTTTGAAAAACAACACTGACTACCCTCGACCTTTGATCCCTCAGTGCACTGCATTAAAACCCACATCATTCTGTGAAGGATATAAAACAGTTCGTTGCTACATCTTCAAGGTCAAGTTAAAACTCTACCACGCAAAGTGAAAGCCATATATCAACAACAGCCAGAAACACCACCGGCCAGTGTGCTGTGATCTGACAAGGCCACATCTCAAACGGTTTCTGGACATCACAGGACGTCGCGTCTGGGTGCGACAGAGGAAACGGACCATCCAGATTGTTATCAGCTCAAAGTTCAAAAGCGTGAACTTTGCTGGAATTGAGGTTTGTACATGTTTACGTGCTTTTGAGGAAATTAAAATCTTAAATCTTATGTGCTTCAGCGTCATTACGACATGTTTTGAACTGAATATCACAACACAGCTGAAAAACAAAGCGGCCATTATGTTGATTGACTTCCCACAAGTGAATCATGAGAAGAGCTTCGCTGGTTTTTCTAATGTCACCACACACATTTCACCACGAAGCTCTGCACTTCAAAACCTTCTCCACTTTTTACATAACACAGCGTCCGCCCTCCCCACACTCTGATCATTCCTCACTGCTTCATACCAATGATACATGTTGTCGCACATAGGTAAGAACGCGGCTCAAAATTCCATATTTCTGAGCACATTTTCCTGTCAACACAAGCATTGAAGTGCTTCATTAAAGACGAGTTCAGGTTGAGTTTTTGAAAACAACAGTCTCCGGGATCAGATGTTATCATGCCACAGATGCACGTGTGAGTTCATGCTTCTGAACCAAAATCACATCACTTATTTACATTCTTGGGCGTAAATGAGGAAAATATGGCAGATGAAAACCATTTAATGGTTCTACAGAAACCAGGGGCTTTAAGAGAAAGCTCATGTTATTTTGTTTCTCATTACATCGCAACATCATCTGCATAAAAACACACAATGGAATGTCCACATAGCAGCGTGATATTCATGAACATCAAGGACATTTTGTGCATATCCACATTTTATATACAAAAAAACATTTTTCTAAAACATATTTTATTTTTAACCTATTTTATACTTTGTTGCTTGACACTTTTGATAGTTGTTGCCTGACAAAACTTAACGAGTGGCCCGATGTTTTCAATTTAGGTTTACTTTGTCTTCTCGGCAACTAACCACAAGCTGTTCTCTAATCAGCACTTTGTGTGCGTTATTTTGCTCACAAAAGCAGCAAAGCCACGTGTTTTCTAGTAAAAACTCGAGGACAATTCTATGTGTACAACTAAACAAACCATAACTGGGTTGGTGATCGCAGTTTCTGAGTGGAAATTCCGACTTCCAACTACAAATGAAAGGCACCAAAGCATAACAAACCAATACTGAAGCTGAGAATTCAAAGAAGTTAAGAAATTAGCTGCTATTTAATAAGGAGTTAGCTTCACATTGTTAAGAAGTCAAGAAACAAGCAGCAAGTTGCTGAAAAGCTAGCTTAATGTGGCTAAAAAGTTGCAAAAAAAATAATAATAATAATAAGGTAGGTTCTACTTACTGTAAAGCTAGTTTCTAGTTGAAAAAAGTTGCAGAACTAGCTGCTACTTGCTAAGAAGCTAGCTTCAAGTTGCTGAAGCCAAGAAACAAGCTGCTAGCTGCTGAAAAGCTATTTTATTCGCTAAGAAGCTAAGAAACTAGCCGCTATTTGCTAAGAAGCTAACGGAAATGGAAATTCCGACTTCCAACTACAAATGGAAGGCACCATTAGACCAATAATTATAATTAAATACCGTCGTCAAGACTTTTGAGGTCAAGGCGCTGTTTCACAAATGCCGACTTTGGTACTTTGGTAAAGAAAAAACATTGTGTGAACTGTTGGGTTTCTTTTCTCTCTGTAATATTGTAAAGGTTTTGGCCTTATTATGTACAGAGCCTTGAGATAATGTATGTTGTGATTTGGCGCTATACAAATAAAATTGAATTGAATTGAATTTAATGTCAAAATGAAATATTTCTGCTGGTTTTCTGTGAAACGAAGCTGAGAGCCAAAAAAAAAAAAATTCACTTATTAAAAATAAAAACGCTGGGAACTCAAACACTCGCCGTCATGTGGCCGACACGAGCGCATTCCTCCGCCGTTTGTGCGAACGCATACAAACGTGTGGGGATGCGAGCGAGTCAGGCTCGCCGCGTCTTTACGACGGGGGATTTAAGGATGATTTGCGATGTCTCCTCAAACATCAAGCAGCCGCGAAATCATCGAGGGGCAGAAAATCCTCAAAGACAGAAAACTGGAGACGCTCATTTTCCGAGGAGGTTTTCCGAGTTACGTGAGCGGGAAAATGCCATTCAGACAGAGTTATGTTCGCCGAGGAATTTTCCCATCTGATGGCTCACTTCAAACGCCTGAGCCGCTCTGTGCTGTCGGCAGAGTCAGAGCCTCGGTGGTGCAGCACACATTTCTGTCCCTGTGGAAACAAGCTCAGTGTGTCGGTGTGGTGCATTCACTGACAAAAATTTAAAGCGTTGTTCCTGGACACAATGTTAAGCTTAAAAAAAAATGACGTTTAAAATTATCTGAGCAGCCAAACCTCAATTTAATTCATTTCTACAAAAAAATATTATGCGTGATATTTGTATTGTTGATAGTCCAGAGAAGAAAAATGACAATGTTTTGACAGTAAAATTAAACTATTGTGAAGACTTGTGTGAAAAAGAGTATTTTACCTAAAAATCACTCATCTAATTATGGTATACATTTAAAATATGTCACTTTAATCTTTTTAATATGACATTTTAATGGGACTTTTGACTTTTTTTTCCCCAAAATTTTGCAGAATAAGCAAGTGACTAAGAAAGAAAGAGTTCAGAGGAGGAGCAGAAGTCTAATTCTTGCTCCAATCACTTGACTTACATTATGACAAAACAGTATTATAGAATTATTATACCGATAACAGCAAATATATGTCATCTACTCCAGCTTTAAGATTTAAGAATACCGCGAGATTTAAAAGCATTTTCTTACATTATGGGAGAAAACCAGACATAAAGCCTGTTATTATATTAAAGTTGTGTTAAAGTTGTGTTCACTCTGTGGGTTTGACTGTTTTAACTATTTCAGCATTTACACATGACTGTGCAATTACACTTTATTTAACAGTTTAAGCAATTACAGTGCAACTGTGTTGGAATTTACGTTTCAACTGTTTTGCAGCTGCATTTATATACACTGCAAAAACAGCCACAGTAGAATTTTCTTGTTTTAAGGAAAACTAAAACTAACTTATAGAAAATTGTACTTTTTACAAATAAATGTAAGAAATGTTTACTTAAAATGAGTCTTCCTTTATGCAATTATGCACACACCAGTTTTTACTGAGCAATTTCTCTAAAATTCTAGGTTCTATTGTGAAAATTAATTTTTGCAGTGTAGCTGTGTGTTAAGCAATAACATTTTATCTGCCGTAGCTACTTCACTTAAAGGCAGTGAAATTTAAGTGTATTTTTTATTCATAATTTATAAATCCGACAGAATTGGGAACATAATTATCTTAATTAATTAGTTAGTTAATCTTTTTTGCACGTCCTATTTTCGCCGTTCTATTTTATTTTTTAATTCTTTGCGAGTTATTTTGATTGGATTCTGATAAACATGTAGCACTCACTGGTACATGAATCAGTATTTTGTGCTTTGATTCTTCACAGCTGAGGTCAATCTTTTCCTGTTGGCTGAGGTGATGGAAGCTGCACATAACTTTTCTTTTCTCCAGCAACTGAAAAGAGTATTTGTTTCAAAGGTGAAAATCAAATGTCATACAAAATCCCAAAATTTCGTCATTTATCTGAAGATTTACATCTTTAAATTTAAAATGGAGACTCACATTCCCATAATCCTGCAGTAAAAACGGAGCTAATATCAACCTTAATGTGTGTGTTACCAGTTAAAGTTTTTATAACCATTTACTTTTTACAGTGATCATTGTTACACATTACGTTGCTGTTGGGTTTTGAGGAATCATTTTTGACTTCACGAATGTTTGAAAGAGGTCATGTGTCATATTTAACATCCAGTTCTATAATTCTGCTGGACGTGGGTGGGATGTGCGTCATCAGACATAACGTACGTGGTCGAATTACACGTAAAAAAGTCATAAATCGTGAAGCGTCTGATTCCCAAACATGCCGTGACAATGATGACTTCAAAACTACGCCCTTCGATCATCGCACCACGGTCCCAGGAATTCACACATGGGACGAATTCTGCCGATTACCATCATCATTTCCCTCGGTGATAATTAACCAAAAAATATCCAAACAAGATAGTAAAGAAAGTGAGGCGTGTGTGGGAGGGTTCGTGGTCACAATCATCAATGCTTAATTTAGTTTGAGGAATGGCTGTGGTTTGGTTACGTTCAGACTCCAACAAAATTTGTTATTGTGCATTTGGAATTCTAAGTTTAGCTTTTTAAATCCTCTTCATATAAATAGAGGATTTAAAAAGCTAAAAAGTTTAGATTTTTAAATCCTCTTATAAATAAATCAAATTTTCTTTTCTGAAAACTATTAGCATCTCTAGCCGTCGCAATACTCAACCTGTACCGGTTTGTCATCAATCGACGAGTAGAATTTTTGTATTCGTGCAGATATTCTGAAATAGAACAACTAATGTTCCTAATGTTAGCAAAACATGGATTCACCTCATTAGCTTGTCCACACTGAAAACCAAATCAGCTCGTATGATGATCTGTCAAACTAAATTCGGAAACCAGACAGTTTCTGATCGGTTCTGTCCGAAATATGTTGGCGCTGAACTGTAAAACCTGGACCAAGCTCCTCCTCCACAGACACACACAAACTCGCCTGTTGTGCTAACTGGGGCTAAATATGCTACGATGCTTCAGACAAAAGCGCTACAAAATGACAAAACCCTTGATTTCAGAACTTCAGAACCAGGCAGCCCGACTTCCTCGCCGACTTTCATCCATGCTCTCCCTGTCTTCACTTGGTGAAACTGGCATCCAGCTTGTCCTCCATCTTGGACCGTTTGTGGCTGTTGGACAAAGACATGACATTAGCCTGAGAATCTCAACAACCATTGTTTTTTGTGTCACTGTGTCAAGTCAAGTCTGCTTTAGTTCTAAAACACATTTAAAGACAACCAGGGTTGACCAAACTAAAAAAGTAAAAGAAAATAATTAAAATGTTTAAAAAAAAAAAAATACAATTACTGTAGATACATCTGTAGACACGTGAAATTTTTCACCCAACTTCAAATTTTACAACTCAAGCGAATGACAATGCGGACATGAAAATTTTGCATTTCTGCATTATTCCCGTACCACCTGAGACGATTATGAGCCAGCGGGCCCCTGGCCACGGACTGGAACTGTTGGGTCGTCTTGGCAACCAGCTGATGTCGACAACAACCGTCTGCTCAAATCAAAATCAAACCTTATTATTCAGAAATGCAGATTTTTGAAGAAGGATCCAGAATAAACAGAGATTGGACGTTGGTGTCTGTCTGAATTCCAGACAATGATCTCTTTCTTTTCCATGAAAACCATTTTTCTCTTTCACTTGATTTTTTTTAAATGCTTCTCTGGACGCAGACGTGTACGAGGCTCAGCAGACATTTATCTTTTAAAACTGATTCTGGGAAACCAGTAGCATTTTTAAGTTTCCTTGGCAGAATCTTGTGTGTTCATTATTCAAGTTATTGAATTACAGAGCTGTCTGCAGTCCATCCATCTCTAACCGGAGGACTTTCACTTTTTTTTTTTTTTTTTTTTTTTAAATTACGACACGCCAAACTCTACGAGATTAACTTTACTCAGCAGAATTTTTTATCGTTTCACACTCACACATGCACCTAGTGACGTGTCTGGTTATAATTACTCGCTCGCTGAGTGAGTCCGTGGCAGCTGACTGCGTATAAACCTCGTAAAGCCCCGGCTCTTCCGTTAATAGGATTTTAGTCTCGGCCGAAAATTTGCAGCGGTTCCCGTCGTCTGGCAGCGACTGAGCTTTTTGATGAAAAGGAGAAATAATGTTTCCTGAAGTAACGTCATAAACACAGAGCTGCTTTTTGCCAACTCACACCATCTCATGCAACCTTGTTGGTCTTATTTAGTTATTGTAGTTATTTATAAGTCAAACTTCTTTGGCACATGCTAACAGTGACACACCACAAACTTCCTATGTGTAATTAAATAAAAGATTTCAGATTGTATTACGATCCACTTGCACCTTGAGGTTGTAATTTCCATTACGTTTCAGCAATTACACTAACCCTAAGCCATGTTCGACTGGTGTGGATGTGTTTTGCTAGTTAGTAAATCTAGCTACAGTGCTAACATTATCCACCATTTTCTGGCTAAGTTTGGTGTATTTATGTACAAAATCTTTTGACATATTTTTATAAAATGGACTTGATTAGTTTGCTGGTTAAAGAATCTAGCTAAAATGCTAACATTAGCTACAATTCTCAGACAGATCAAAGTTTCGCTGATAATTTTTGTTTATCAAATGGATTACATAAACTTGTCAGTTAGCAAACCTAGCTATAGCCATATGCTAGTAAAAGTCACAGTAATGCAAACATTATGAATGAAAAAATAATAATTGTCAACCAATAATAACCAATGTGTTTATCAAGTGTACCAAATTGGTTTGCTAGTTAGCAAACCTAGCTATAATGCTAATTTAAGCTGTTTATCTGACTTGCAAAGTTCAGTGTTTTTTTATGTGTGAAATAACACATAATGTCTTTTTTAAATGGACTACATAAGCTTGTCAGTTAGCACAAATGGCTATAGGCTTATGCTAATATAACCCAAATCCAAGGGCATAAGGGGAAAAAGTGCCAATCAAATAAACTAGCTTCGCCTGCTAGTTTGAGAGGCTACCTATTACACTATTAACATCCATAGTCTGACTACGTTTATCGTAATAAACATAGCTATTATATAATATCTGCCTTTCAAAGCTCATCGTGAAATGATCCACATTAGCTTGCTAACTGTGATGCTATGACCATTAACCACCAAATATCTAACTTGTGAAGTTCTGTGTGAACTGGAACACACATTCCAACACGTGCAAGTAGAATTACAACTCGGTAAAAATGTACGTAATGAGATGCGATGTTTCTATTTTCGTGAATTAATCCATGAACAATCTGAAAATCCTGTAATCCTGTGTGACATTAGTACTTCAAGTGTTTCTTTCACAGGATCTTGGGCTACAAGTGAACATGTAGTGGAAACTACACCGACATGTTGTAATGACTTTCAGCTCGTCTGACTCATTTACCTTAGACCATGACTCAGCTGCTTTCCAGGCAGAGAGAGGGAAGCAGGACGACGACCCAGCAGACTTTTCCATGACTCGTCCTTCTGAGAAGAGATATTTGTGCCGTGTCAGAGCGGCACACAGATCAGCTCCTGCTGTCAGTCGTGATCAACGGCTCATACTTGGTCTCTGACCTAAAGAAAAAGATGTTTCCATGTGAAATCTTCTGGTAGATTTTTATCGCCCTCATGTCTCTTCACATGACTGTGGAAACTTTGGTTAAAAGGTTTTTTTTTTTTTTTTTTAAACAAAAGAGTAAATATGATGGAATCTCATGAGAAGAAAATGTGTTTGGGACAAATTTTGTTTGTGGCCACACGACAAAAAAACATTTGATCTGCAGGATACTTTTCACTGTGTTTTTGTTTACGGACACCAATGCTGCGTTCCATTGACACTGGAAACTCAAGTCAGAAATTAGGAGTGAACTGGGAGAACTGCAAACGTATCTCGTGCTAGCCATTGTTAGCAACAGCTACATGGTATTTTGTTCAAACAAACAGTGGGGTAACATGTCGACAGCTGAAACCTAAACAGTACGATGTTAAAAACATGGACACAAGAGGGGGACACAGGAAACTGTAAACCACTCACTCTCCCACACCAAAGTCCATAGAGAAAATCAGTGATTTTAGCTCACAGGGACACAGGAGCTGCTGGTCTACTGCTGCCTCGTGTGGTCACTTTGTGTCACTGAGGTCAATCTGAACAAAGGATTTCAAACACAGACTTTTACCAAATAAGACATTTGAACTTAGTGATGGAGGCAGCAGTGGATCAACAACTCCTGTGTGCTGTGATGTAAAATCACTGGTTTTCTCTATGGACTTTGGTGTGGGAGGGTGAGTGGTTTACAGTTTCCTGTAAGAGTGAGCATTTAACAAAGCCTTCATTATACAGTCAGAAATAATGTCTAGTGGCACAACTGAGTGGTGAACACATTTTAAAGATGTCAGACTCAAGCCAGTGTATTGTATTAGTGTGTCTCAAGCTGGTTGTTGGTGCAGGGGGCGCTCACAGCACAGTCAGCACAGTCGGCGCTCAATATGTGTTAGCACCTGATACAATTACACTTAAAAACTGAACTAACTGAACTATCTTGTAAAAGTGTGCTCATTTTTGTTCTCATGCTCCAACAGTCAAAAAAACCCTCTCTCCTGTATTGTTACATAACAAAATCATTTCCAACAGAGTGAGTCCACTACGTAAATCATCACGAGCGTCTCCATGCAGTCGGACTGCACATCTGAGCTCCCGCACACTGAGAAACTTCTCTGCTGCTTATGTCTTCTCCAGCCCACATCTCTTTTCTTTGGAGCGGGCGTTTACGTCAACATCTGCTGCCACATGTCAAATCCATTGATCTCAAATGTTCTAAGAAGATGAGAATCTCTGCAGCGTACAAGAGCTCTCCAGAAATCATAAAAACGTTTCATGTAGCCTTCGCAGAAGAAGGGGGGGAACGTAGTGTGCTTTACATCTCAGTGATGGATAAAAACAGCACAGTAATAAGCTGCTCTGTTGTGGTTACAGTCTCTGCGGTAGTGCAGTAAGTATTGGGATATCAGCCAAGGTTTTTTACTTTGACTCAAACATGTTTGCAGTCTGCCTCTACTGATTCATACAAAGTGCTTTACACACAGGAAACACTGAAAACTGGCTCTTTTACATCACAGTGATGGATAAAAACAGCACAGTAATAAGCTGCTCTGTTGTGGTTACAGTCTCTGCGGTAGTGCAGTAAGTATTGGGATATCAGCCAAGGTTTTTTACTTTGACTCAAACATGTTTGCAGTCTGCCTCTACTGATTCATACAAAGTGCTTTACACACAGGAAACACTGAAAACTGGCTCTTTAGTGAGTGGAGAGCAGCCACAAACACCAAGAACACATCCTGTTCTTTCATGGCTCACTGGAAGTTACCGCCATGACTGAGACTCAACTTCAGCCAATTACATGAACGCATGTCGTCTTACACCAAACACAAAACGGGCATTTCTCAAAGTCAAGGATCCTTCACGAGTCGAGCACATCCTTTCAAGTCAGGTCCTTCAAGAGACGGAGCACAAGACCTTCCTAGTATTCAAGGAATACATAAATGGACGTGGCTAACAAGTTCACGTCACCGTGTCATTGTATGTAGCATTTGACATTAGCTGCAACTGTAGCCAGACAACCGTGACACTGGCATTTAATGTTAGCAGCTACTACCTTAGCATTGACATTGGATGTTAGCAGCTAGTGTAGCATTTTCATTTGGTGGTAGTAGCTAGTGTAATGAGAATAAATTGGCAATGAGCGTCTGTGGCATCTGTGTTTGACACAGAGCTACTAGCTTAGCATTGGCATTGAAAGTTAGCAGCTAATGTTGTGTCTCCTTTTGACGTTAGCAGCTAGTGTAGCATCTCCATTTGACATTAGCAGGTAGCATAACCAGAAAAATGTATCGTCGGCATTTAACGTGAGCAGCTACTGTAGTGAGACAGTGAGAGGCAGCCTCCGTGTCACATGCTGGTTCCTGACACAGGGGGCGCTCTCAGTGCTTTGTCAATAACTCAAACAACCACACTGTAAAAATCCTGCACTGTCCCTTTAATGCTCTGTGAAAGCTGGGGTGTGGTGATGCTTTCATCCTGATCCATGTTGTTGCAGCCAAAGGTACTCTGGCCAAAAAGTTATTGGTTGTGACTGGTTTGTATTTTATTTCAAAATAATGATGATGAATTGATGTTCGTTGATTTTGTTCAGACATTTTTTTACCGTTATGTTCTGACTCTCACATAGTTTGACTGAGTAAAGTCTGCGGCCTTTTATTTCAGACGCTGTCGACCTTCTTCACTGTCGTTTAAACGCAGGTGTGTGACCCACATTGCGTCGTTGTCTCATCACCGTCGTAAACGCAAATCTCTCGGGCTTGTGTAACGAGTTTCTGACCTTTGACCCCATCCTCCGTGGCCGTTGATTTATGGAGCGCTGCCTTTAAATCCACATTTAAAACTGCAAAGTAAAGTCGGCCGTAAAACAGCAGCTCGGTTTACAGCCGCCATATTCTTTGGAACCATGTGGAGACTGGTTAGAAAATAAAATCTGCTTTGGAATGATTATAATCTTTCTTATTCTCTTGCATATTCATGATAACATGAAGGTTTATTCTCTATTTTAAAGCGTGGTTGTATCAGGTAGCGACACATAGTCAGTGCTAACTAAGCTGTGAGCGCCCACCTGTAGCAAGAACCAGCGGAACTCAGAACTTCTGAGGTCGTAGAAGTCAGAACTTCCAACTCGGAAACTCGGAGCAACCTCACACACCCCCGACATGGGATTCCAAACTGTCTGTAACGATACAAACAGTGCTACTTTTACCGTTAATTCAATTCTGTCGTAGTTGTTTCACGGTAAATTAGTCATACGGCTAATACTGTTTCATTTTTAATCATATAAATGTCATATTCACGTCTTTATCTCACTGTTAGACGGACATTTACCTCAGTGACACAAAGTGACCACACGAGGCAGCAGTAGACCAGCAGCTCCTGTGTCCCTGATCAATGATTTCCTCTATGGACTTTGGTGTGGGAGAGAGTTTCCTGTTGGAAAACTGCTTCTAACAGTGCGATAAATATGGGAACATATTTTTTCAGGCCTCCATGTCTTATCAGCTGCAGGGGGCGCTAATACACTTATACACACTTTAAAAACCTAAACTGTTCCATTTCATAATACTTTAAAGTTTTATCCCCTCATATTACACCTAAATGTTCTTTGTCATCGTCTCTAAATGTCACTGTGAATCAGCCTCAGCTCAGTTTGACATCGACAAACTAAAATATACAGTCAGCATCACTCGGCCTGCTTGTGTGAAACCTTCACTGATTCCATATTTCCCTCATTAACGTGCGGCAGCTCCATCTGCCTCCTATTAACAGTGGCAGCCAGAGCGACTCGGCGTATTCCGACTGCTGCCAGAGCGACTCGGCGTATTCTGACTGCAGCCCATGTGAAAAGCCTCTATAAAAAGTTTCCCCTTGTTACCTTTGTGTCATGGAAAGTTGTCCTCCCACAGAGGTTCAGGCCAAGGTTCCTGTATTTTCTCCATGAAGCAACTCTGACATCTAGTGGTGCAACTGAGAACAGCAGAGGGAGTGTGCATTTAAATTCAATAAATATACTTTTCTTACAAGGAATTCTTCATCTGCATCCATAGCAAGACTATACAGGATAAGAAACTATTTTACTTTGCAAAAGTAGACACATGTTTATGAAGAAAAGTGAGATCAAACCTAGTGATTACATGTACATGGACACCAATAATTAATTTTATGCTAAACTGAAACATTTAGTTTGACACTTACATAGACAGCTGATTGAATATTCCATCATACTCCAGTTTACACATAAATCATTGAGTAGGAGAGTAAATATGACTATATGTCTTTCCTTTGTACATTTCGTAAAAACTGATTTACAAAAGAGTCTGTGTCAGTTTATGTCTATGATATCTTCAGAACATGTTCACGTCTTTATCCCACTGTTAGACAGACTTTTCCAACAGAAAACTGAAGTTTGTAAACCACTCACTCTCCCACACCAAAGTCCATAGAGAAAATCAGTGATTTTAGCTCATAGGGACACAGGAGCTGCTGGTCTACTGCTGCCTCGTGTGGTCACTTTGTGTCACTGATTTTAATCACAATGAAGGGTTTTAAACCCAGAAGTCACAAAACAACTCATTTGAACTTAGTGATGGAGGTAGCAGCGGGTCAACAACTCCTGTGTGCTGTGATGTAAAATCACTGATTTTCTCTATGGAGTTTTGTACTGAAGACAATTCACCTCACACCCATCTAATTAAATCTACATCAGTTTAAGTCTATGGTATCTTCAGAACATGTTCACATCTTTATCCCACTGTTAGACAGACTTTTCCAACAGGAAACTGAAGTTTGTAAACCACTCACTCTGTGGGAGAGTGAGTGGCTAACTTACACACAGGTTATCCTTAACCTAACAACAATAAACATCTTACCTCACATCTGACCATGAACTCGAGCCTCAGAAATGACGTTGTGCTTCAGTAGAACCAGGCTTCTGACTCAATGAGAAGGTCCTACAGAGGAAAAGAAGACACAAACTCCTGAGGAAGAATCTAATCAGAGAGAAGTGAAAACATCTGTGTGAGTGAAGGATTCTGAAGATGATGCTCTCTGACTTTCTGGAAACCCTTGTTTTCACAGTATTCAAAAATAAACCATTTTTGGTTTGTCAGCGGTGAATCAAAGAATCAAAATGCGACGAATCACTTTCCTCCAGCAATAATCAGGTGGTCTGGATTTGATTATGAAGATATTTTTATTTTTTATTTAGGGTTGTTTTTATTGGGGGCAGCCCATGGCCTTAGGAAAAGGAACTTGGCTTGTGATGGTTGATGGTTCAAATCCCTATAGGTTAAAAGTCTGGGGTACCTCTGAGCAAGTTACCTTGGGTTAATTGGACACTAAATTGACCCCAGCCTTTTTTTATTTAAGGATTTAAAGACAGCACTACTCATTAAACCTCTGAATTTTCTCATTAAATTACTGAAATATAATTTCTTTTCCCACAGACTTTCATCCGCTTCACGACAAAAGTCTTTTTTTCTTGCGTCTGAGAGAAATGTCATGGTTTTGGCCAACGGACACACCAGTTGGTGTCGAGCTCGAGCTGCTGAGTGGCACCAGATGGACGCGCGGTGGACTGGGCTGCAGTGCATGTGTGGGACTGAGTGGTCATGTGATGCACATGAGCTCGTAGCAGCTCGTAGCTCTGTGTTTACGTTCTGACAGAATCTGGCACACATGCACGAGGCTGCTCCACCTCCGATCAAAATAACCCAAACCTGCTGCTTTCTGTCTGTGATGGTGTATATAAAGGCCAAGCATCAAAGTCGCCTCCTGGTGGCTGGTTGCTGAACAGAAAATTAATAAATGGAGTAATCATATATAAAACCGTATAAAACATAGTTTTCTGGCTTGAAAATAAACTCCTGTCGAAAACCCTAAAGATATGAGATTTCACCGGCACCATGGTAGTTAGTATACGTACTTTATCGCCTTATTTACTCTAAACGTAAACATAATTTCATCATGATCTCTGTAAAAACGTAGTTCTCATAAATTCCCTTTCAAAATGAGTTATTTTCCCGGCCCGCTGCGTTGCCCTCTGGTGGCTATTTAATGTATTTTCACTTCCTATTTCACTTCAGGAGGAACCTGGAGGACCACGAGCATTTTAGTACATGGTGCACACAATAAACACTAGCTCCGCTACACTAGGTGGCGATATGCCTCCTTTAGCTTGTTATTATGAACTTTTTGCTGGTTGACCTATGACGTCACAGACCAGAACTAATTCCATTAACTTCCACATTTTTATTTCTTTAAGCTGACTCAGCATAAATTCTACATGTTCCAAATGTAGTCGGAAATCAAAAATTGCCGAGTTTCAGGTCAGGCCGGATTTCCAAAAGTCGGAGCGACGTTAGCTAGCGCACGCACTTAATCGCCTAATTATGCTGCTACACTGTGTGTGAACAGAATACTGTGTCGTCGGGTGAAGGTTGTTCCGACGTAAATGGAATGCACCCTTACTTCTGATGCGAGTGGCAGCCATCTTGGATCCAATGTCACAGTTTGGGTACTTTCAGTCACATTAACATGTTTTTATATTCAACAATATAATATTTTATAGTACACAGCTGCCTCAGCGACACATCAATAAAAATCTGTACATGAACAAAAACTGCCCATGACCCGAAACCAAGAGGAAGGTGGCCATTTTGGATCGATTTTGCACATGTTGTATTTGAACAAACTCCTCCTAGAGCTCTTTTATTGTTTTAATTTTTATTTTAAAGTCTGGTTTTAGTGACACCCACATCCTGTGAACATAATGAATGCCATAGGTTCTTGCTGTAACTAGGTCATCTGTACTGAGGCTGAGCTCGAGTCCATAAAGACTCACCTGCTCCTCACCTCGTCCACATGTGGGTCACATCTCCCCGGCTCTGCTAACCTCATACCTGCAGGATCTTTGAAGTTGCGTCGTTATGCCTGTACGTTTATCATGCTCCTGCTCCATTAGGCAGCAAAACCAGCTTCAGCACTCAGATTTATGGGAGGCCTTCATGCTCCTGCTCGTGTTCGCTGACGCTTCCCTCGTCACGGCCTGATTAAAGCGACTCTGCCAAACCAGGTTAATGTCCGCAGAGTGAATATTTCACGTTGACTGTTCGGTGCAGCTTCCTCCGTCATTAATCTGATGAGGTCAGAAAAAGCTGCAGGGCTGCTCCTGTTTTCCACCCACGGGTCAGGACCTCTTCATGGATCAATGGACGGATTCAAGATTACTTAAAAAAATTTGGTTATTTTGTGTACTTTACTGCCTCATTAAAAATTCAGATTCAGCTCAGTCTTTTGGCTAATTCTGGCATATTTACATTGATATGTTCATCCATAGGCATTGCCCCTTTTAAATAAATAAATACAATAACTGTCACGGTTAGACAGACTTTTTCAACAGCAAACTGATATTTGTAAACCACTCACTCTCCCACACCAAAGTCCATAGAGAAAATCAGTGATTTTACATCACAGCACACAGGAGTTGTTGATCCACTGCTGCCTCCATCACTAAGTTCAAATGTCTTATTTTGTCAATTCGGCATTTAAAATCCTTTATTTAGATTTATGTCAGTGACACAAAGTGACCACACGAGGCAGCAGTAGACCAGCAGTGACACAAAGTGACCACACGAGGCAGCAGTAGACCAGCAGCTCCTGTGTCCCTGTGAGCTAAAATCACTGATTTTCTCTATGGACTTTGGTGTGGGAGAGTGAGTGGTTTTCAAACTTCACTTTCGTGTTGGAAAAGTCTGTCAAACAGTGAGATGAAGATGTGAACATGTGTAAAAATCACGGACTTTTACAGTTAAATCGGATCGAAAATGAATAAATGCATGATTTAATGTAAAATAGGCCATAAAACTGTGCCTTCCATGCTCGAGTGTCAGTGGTGTAGTTGTACATCCTCTCCGGCAGGGGGCGTTACTCAGTTCATCTTCAACTTTCTGTTCCTGTCTGAGGTGAAAGGAAACTCGGCTGCAGCCAAAATGACAACGTTACGACCGTTTACCTGCGATGATTTGTTTAAATTCAATAACATGTGAGTGACACCGCGTTTGTTTTATAATGTAATATTTACTTTATGTCACTGGCGCGATGACTGCGGCTTGTTTGTCGGTTATTTTGTCCGTATCCGGTGTTTTTTGCGCCCAGTTTGAGTAGCATGGTAGCTAGCAGCATCAGAAACCTGCGACTATTCGTTCAAAACAACGTGCTATTTCGCGATTCTACATGTTGTTAGCACGTATATGCGTTTTGTAGCACTTTATTTTTAAACGCCGCGACTTGTGCCGTCGTCTGTTAAAGATCGGCATATATACAAGCAGTAACAATATCTGTAGTTGAAGTATAGAATTTAAAATTGTTGCCTTTTTGGTTAGTTAGCTATAACAAAGCACCAGCAACAGTGGTCTATATCACTTTAAATGTTTATTTTCTTAGCGAATTAGTGGGTGGGTTTTGTTTGGTCACAGCTATGCCGGATATAAATATAACGGCTAATGAATGAAAACAATCATGAATCAGATTTTATAAATTAATTGTACAATAATATCATCAACGTCTAACCCTAAAAGCTTTAATGGTTTGATGGGAGTTTTGCTTCACTCTTAGAGCTGGGGTATGTTTTTCAAAATAAAACTTAACTACTGTTTTATTTTTGTCCAACAGAAACCTGGATCCATTGACAGAAACAGTATCCTTCATTTAATTGTTGTTACTGTGACTTTTAATTATCATCTTCACTTCAAAAGATCCACATTAGTGAGACTATTCTAGTGTTAAAATAAATATCCTGGTTTGTTTCTTTAAACGTTAACCTTCAGTATGGAATCCCGTTTTACCTGCAGTACTTGGCTCATTGGCCCGAGTACTTTATCGTAGCAGAGGCTCCTGGTGGTGAACTAATGGGCTACAGTAAGTTTTTAAGCTTTTAATATTCATTCACATTAATTCAAGTCTTCTGGTGCATTTACAGCAGGATTTGTGACACTATTTTCTGTGTAAATTATTTTTATTCTGACGTATTACAGTCATATCCTCTATTTAACCATAGTGTCAATATGGATAAAGATGTGAATTTTGTCCAAGCAGCACAGTTACTTAAATTTCCATGTCAAATTTCTTTCTATAATACTGTAATTTATAATAAACTTCCGCCAAAATAAAATTTGTTCCTTTGTAACTTGACTGTTATTCTTCCTTATACCTGTTGTATTTGTTTAACTAACTACACCATAGCAGGCCAAGCATAACTTGACTGAATTGACAATAAAATTGACTGTTTACTTTTTGACTTAGACTCCTCACAAACAGACAGAGGGACAAAAGTGGAATGTAACTACTTGGACGTAGAGTCTGTGTGTGAGAGACATTTAACTTTCAAAAGGGAAATAATTCCACTTTCCCAACTATTTTGATAATCGGTGAACAATTAAAACACGTTTTATTCTGATTTTTCAGCTTCTTAAATGTGAATATTTCCTGGTTTCTTTGCTTCATATAACAAAGAAATCATTAAAACTGATTTTTATATTTGTGGACAAAACATTTGAGAACTTTATTTCCAGGTTTCGTTTCATCATTTTCTGCCATTTTATGGACCAAACAACTACTCAGTAATGAAATTAAATTAAATTCAAGTTACCTGCTGAACTACATGTATCAACATTTGTTGACCAGTCAGTCCTCTGTAATGGTTAATAATAACTTGATAATAAATGTTGCTTTGTTTCACCTGCAGTCATGGGGAAGGCGGAGGGATCCGTGGCTCGTGAGGAGTGGCACGGTCACGTCACCGCTCTGTCGGTCGCTCCAGAGTTCAGACGACTCGGCCTCGCCGCCAAACTCATGGAGATGCTGGAGGAGATTTCGGAGAGGTTTGTACGTCAACCACGAGGACTTAAGAGGCTGCAGATAAAAGTGAACCCAAAACACCCGAAAATTGTACATTTTAGACAAAAGTAACACTTAGAATTGTGACCAAGCTGCATTTATATAAAAAGAATAAACTTCAAACCAGTAACGATCACAGTGATCAATCCTGTATAAGGAGAAGACATTGTCAAAATAAAGTTGATAAAAACCTTTTCGTTTCACACACGTCTTTGTTTTGATGTTTTATTTTTCTATTCTGATAAAGTGACTGAAATCTCGGAGGCCAAGTTTAATGCGACTCTGTCGTGGTCTTGCAGGAAAGGCGGGTTCTTCGTGGATCTGTTTGTGCGAGTGTCAAACCAGGTGGCGGTGAACATGTACAAGCGTCTGGGCTACAGCGTCTACAGGACGGTCATCGAGTATTACTCAGCGAGCAACGGGGAACCTGACGAAGACGCGTACGGTAAGATGAGAAGCCTCGTCAGTTTCAGTGCTTCTGCAAACACACGTGCAATATCCACTCAAACCTGAGACCTGACATACTTGCTGCTGCCCCCCAGTGGTAATACACGCCCCACAAATTAGGTCGTCATTGCAGGAGAAAGAACACTTTTTGATTCAGTCGCCTTAACTGGCCTACTTTTTTAAAAATAAACAAATACTTAGTTTGTCAGGAGGACGTTATTGAACGCAGGATCTGTTTGATCAGTGTAAATAACAAACTCAGGTGGAGGTGATGAGCAGATGAGCATCATTTCCCATATTCTGCTGTGTTTGACCATAAATTTACGTTAGATTTAAGTTTCCCTCATAAAAAACACAAAAGGATATGGTTTAAATTACTGATATTTTCTAAAAGCCATATTTCATTTATTTTATTGCTAAACTTTGAGAGACAAACCAAATTTAAATTCAGAAACATCCAACTGTCAAACTAAACACTGATCACGGTGGATTTTAAACAAACAAAACACTTGTCTGTGTGCATGTGAACTGGCTGGTTGTGTTTATTTCACCTCACAATCAACCAGCTGATGGCGCCTTTCCCTCTCATTAGTTTTCCTTTTTCTCTCTTTGTTTGTGCAGACATGAGGAAAGCTCTGTCCAGAGACACAGAGAAGAAATCCATCATCCCTCTGCCACATCCTGTCAGACCTGAGGACATTGAATAACAGCGGAGTGTGGCTCTCTGACACCTCATCATCATCATCACCATACACTCACATGTGTGAGTGAGATAGGGCCGTCACTTTTTTTATTCACAGACATCTGTTTGAATTTAGTGAGGAAAAGTTTAAAGTCCAAGCTTTAACACAAGTTTGCAGCTTTAGAAGTGCAGCAGTGTCTGAAGTATTTACTGCATGGTCCAGCAGAGGGCGCTGTGAGCACAGCTGGGATCCACTTTAGAACAGAGGTTCACTTCTTCACCTGATGTTTTGCAGTGAAACTGGACGACATTGTTTAAAAAGAGAGTGTAAAGACGGAAACCAATCTGCTGAGTCACCTGTTAGCTTAGCTGCTAGCTCCTCCCACACAGATGAAGGAATAAGACATTCTGATTGGACAGCGCGACGGCCCTGGTGACTGATGCGGACATGATGTTGACAGAGAGCCACTCTTTGTACAAATGTTCACTTTCTTCTCCATTTAAATCCTGTAAATTATGAATCGATACAAAAGGCGAGCAGCCATTTTGAATAGAATAGAAAGAAAACAGAATAAAGAAAATAAGTGTAGAAAAATGAATGTTTAATGTGAGTGATGAGTCTAATCTTGATCATCTTCACTGCTTTTGCTCCTCTTTCTTCTCCTCCTCCTCACTGTCGCTCTCGCTGCTGCTGCTGCTGCTGCTGCCAGCGTCGTCGCGGTCATCGTACGTGTTTTCCTGCTCCGTTTCTGCCGCCGTGTCTCCGTTGGACTTGTTCTGCTGCTGCTCTTCAGGAGCAGCCTCAGGTTCCTCAGTGGATGACAAGGCCGCTGAAGACCTTGTCTTCTCTGTGAGTTCTTCAGCCGCTGGATCGTTCTCTGGAACATCAGTGTCCACCTGCTGCTTCTTCCACATGCGGGCCATAGCCAGCAGTTTGAGGTTGGGCTGGTTGGCGGCGTCTTCGGGAAAGATGTAGTCAAAGTATTCCTCCCATCCTGCGTCCGACTGGAAGGAATCAGAGTAGATGATGATTAAAGATCTACTCATCTGTACTTTTACAAACATGAAGAAAACCTAAAATAAACACAAAGTAATAATATTTTCGTATTTGAGGAACTGTGCGATCAAACTGGTCATACTTGGGCCCCAGAACCTGATGACTGTGCAGGTAAAATTTCAAAAGTTGGAAAAAGTCATGAGTATAAACGATGAGGGACGTCTGCTGAAAGTGAGATGAAGGCTAATGTTCTCACCCCGTCCTCTGCCGTCAGCTTCCTCCTCTTCTTCACCTTCTCGGGCAGCAGCTTCCTCACTCTCTCTCTGGTGGCGTCAGAACCAAACTCCCTCTCAAAGTCCCTCCAGGACTCGAGCAGCATCAGCCGCTCCTCCTTCTCCTCGCAGCTCCTCATGCTCTTGTTGGCCTCCTCGTAGATCTGACGGCATTTCTGCAGTCGGTCAGTGCTGTCGATGGACAGCTCGAACTTGGCGAAGCTGATCCAAACCTGCGTGGGAAAATTACCGTCGTCAGAATCAGAAAGACTTTGTCCGTCGTCATAGGATTTCAAAAGTACGCTCTGACCTTGACGTGCTGCGTTCGCTGCAGCAGTCGTTTGTAGAGGTTCCTCGTGTTTCCAAACTCTTCCTGCTCGATCTCAAAGTCGATGTAGGATTTCCACAGAACCTGTCAAATGTTAAAGATGAATCAGGAACAAGAAAATCAAGAATGGACATTTGTTACTTAAAAGAAGGAAAAAAAAGTGTCCAGATTGTCCTTTTAGATTTTAATGCGTCAGAGATGCAGGTCACATTACCATCAAGGAGCGTTGTTATCAGCTGGTTCTGCTAACAATAGCTAGCCTGGAATATGTTTGCGTCCATGTTTCTTTTTTTTTTCAACTTCCCTGGAACGCCGTCAGCTTAGAGGTGACGTCTTTATAGTTTGAGAATGCACTTACAACTCGCGTTTTCCACTATTTTTTTGTCAAATGCTGAGTCAGCATTTACAGACAATGAAAAAAACTAGTAAAACAGTACTAAAATGAGTCAAAAAAAACTGGAAAAACAATATAAATGTTATTAATGCTGGGTCGGGATTTAAAACAATTGTTAACTGATTTTCTGCCAATTCAATTACGAATGCTGAATTGGCAATTGCAACTATTGTGTTCCTGATTTTATTATTGTTTACATGTTTTCTTCAGTATTTGTGAATGCTGAGTCATCATTTACGATTATTGTTTACGTGTTTTCTTCAGTATTTGTGAATGCTGAGTCATCATTTACGATTATTGTTTACGTGTTTTCTTCAGTATTTGGGAATGCTGAGTCATCATTTACGATTATTGTTTACGTGTTTTCTTCAGTATTTGGGAATGCTGAGTCATTTACAATTTTTGTTTACGTGTTTTCTCTAGTATTTGGGAATGCTGAGTCATCATTTACGATTATTGTTTACGTGTTTTCTTCAGTATTTGGGAATGCTGAGTCATCATTTACGATTATTGTTTACATGTTTTCTCTAGTATTTGGGAATGCTGAGTCATCATTTACGATTATTGTTTACGTGTTTTCTCTAGTATTTGGGAATGCTGAGTCATCATTTACGATTATTGTTTACGTGTTTTCTCCAGTATTTGGGAATGCTGAGTCGACTATTATGACGATCATTTTCCTGCTTTCTTGTTGACTGGGAATGCTGCATCAGGATTGACAACAAAAACAAACCCGGGTTACCTCTGGCATGTCTAGTCGCGGTTGTCCGATGGCGAGTTCAAAGATGGCGCGGGCTCTGTCCACGTCTCCCAGGATCGTCTCCAGCTCGGCGAACTTGATCCAGGTGGAGCAGTTTTCCGGAGTGAACTCCAGGTATTTCTCGTAGAGCTTCCTGCAGCGGTCGAACTCTCGCAGCTGCAGCTCCAGCTCGATGTAGCCTTTCAGCAGCTTGTTTTTTGGACATTTACCGATCGCCGTTCCCTGACGACAGAAAACACGTTTATTTCAATGTTTATTTCATAGACAAGAAAATTAACACGTTTGCTGCAAATTGAACTGCTTTCATTTTGTGTTTTTGGTTGACATTTTTTCATTATCTTTTAATAATTGTAAACATCATAAGTGGTTCCCAAAGTATGGGTCGGGACCCACAGATGGGCTGCGAGAGACTTGAATGTTATTCATTAATAAACATTATTATCAGCAGTGTTGACACTTACCATGATTTTTCTGGCTCCCTGCAGATTCTTCTGTCGGATCTCAAACTGAGCATAAAGCAGCCAAATCTTTGCGAATGTGAACTGAAAGAAAAAACGGTTTCATTAATAAAGAAAAATCCAATTTTTCACATTGAAGCTCATTCTTTTTATTATTATTTTTATACATCACATCAGTCAAACAGAGAAATTAGGAGGAAAAAAAGGACCTTTTTATGAGGGATGAGGTCCAGACAGGCCTTGTACACCTGCCTCGTTCTCTCAGGGTCCTGACAACAAAGTTAAATATATTAGTTACAATATTATGTGACAGAATGATAATAATGATGCACGTGCAGTGTGTAAATAATAATGTTCGAGAGTCTGTCGCCATGTTTCACACAGGGTTTGCCTGAAAAAAATAACATTTTTTGGCCTCTGTACTCAGGATCTGATGGTCCTGCAAATATTTCACAATAAAAAAAAATATGAGTGGATTCAGAGAACTTTAAAGGCACACTATGTAAAATTATAGTGTAATTATTTTTATTTGGCAGAAATTTGTCATAAAATAATCATACTTCCATATTTATATATCAGGAGCAGGGCCCACTCTAAGGAGGCTGCCATTTTTTGACCACCATATAAAACTAAACATCTTTTACGATGCGACAGTAAATGAAGGTGACATAAGAAGAGAAGAGTGAGATGAGGGACATTCAGCTGTGACGCAAAACTTCACCAATACATTTAGCTACATTTTACACACTGTACATTTAATGCCAGCTTAGACAGAGGTTGTTGGGCTTAAGGCAAAAATTAACGATTATTTTCAAAATGAATCTTTCGTAAAAATGTCATAACATTTTGAAAATGGTTGAAAAATATCTTATATGGAGCAAAGGAACCAGAAAATATGAATTAATTTAGTTATCAATGAATGATATTTTAATCCTTGCAGCCCGAGTTGGGGTTGTGTGTGGAAAAACGTCTGCTTGGCCGTTTCCATACTTGTGAAAAGCACCAGGGGGCAGTATAAGGACAAGAAATTATTTAGGGTGTGTGGTTTTTTTGTCTCTATCTTGGTGGATTTAAAGAGACAGTGAACTCTTACAGCTTGAAATCAGCAGTGGGAACCGTTCATTTTACAGGAACTTTTACTGCCAACGTGTCAGACTGAACAAAGCTCTGTTCTTTAGCGTGACAGATTTATTGTCCGATGACCGACTGCCCAGTGAACAAACCTTGACTTCCAGCTCCTCGTACAGAGCGTAGTTGATCCACAGGTAGATGTATCGTCTCCAGTGTCTCTTCTCCTGGATCGGGGGGATGTTAGCGATGGCTCTCTCGTAAACCTCCCTCACTGTGTCCGGGTCGGCGTCGCTCTCCACCAGACGCAGGTAGTCAAACCATGCGTCGTAGTTGTGTGGGTTCGCCTGGACACAAACAGGAAGAGGACAAACTGTGAGGACAGGAAGCTGGATGTTTTTATTTCCCGACATGACTTCCTTTTATTGGGTTAATACCTTGACTTCCTCTTCATACTGGAACCTTCGTTTGCTGACGATGACGTCCTCGATACCCCTCCTGTCTCCAAACTTCTTCTCAAACATTGTGTAGTTTTTAAAAAGCTCCTGTGCCTCGTGTTTAGGGATTCTGTCCAAGGCATATTTATAGATCACCCGAACACGTTCAAACTGGAAAGGGAGGGACAATCAAATAATACAACAAGAAAAATAAACTTTATATCACATTAACAAAAAAAAATCTGAACAATGCCAATAAATAGATAAATAAAAAATGCTGGAACCTCCTTCTGTGTCTCCTCAAACTTGGCAAAGGCCACAAAGAGGTTTTCTTTTACATATTCCTCTCCGAAGAACTCCACCGCCCTCTCGTACACTTTCCTGCTGTGAGCGATGTAGCCGTGCTTCTCCTCGAAGCGAGCGTACTTGATCCAGTTCTTGACTTCGGGGTGAACGATGACAAGTGCAATGGAGTCAAGAAAAATAATTTAAAACCAAACAGCTCTGATATATAGTCGAAATCTGACTGGTGTTTTAGATTGTTGTCCTATTGAGAAGATAGTTCAGCTTGCTCTCAGTGGAAATGGGTGCCAGCCATAAAACAAGAAAAAACTAATGTCGCCATTCAACAAAAAAAGTCACCTAATAAATAAGCTCCTGTGTCCCTGTGAGCTAAAATCACTGATTTTCTCTATGGACTTTGGTGTGGGAGAGTGAGTGGTTTACAAACTTCACTTTCCTGTTGGAAAAGTCTGTCTAACAGTGAGATAAAGACGAGAACTTATTTTTAAGATTTCATAGATTTAAACCAACGAAAGATTATTATTATTTTGTAACCACTTACTCTCCTGAACAACTGGGGCGTGTTTACTTCCAATCAGGGTCTCAAGAAAGAAACAGAAGCTTATCAATTATCTCATTAATTCAGAAAAACATAAAATAATCTGTAAAAAAAATGATCTCAATTTCTTTTTCAAAAAAGTAGCCCTTAAAAAGAAATCTCTAAAAATTTGTAATAGAGCTAACAATTATCTTTCATGTAAATACAATATGCTTTTCTTTATTGATAAACACTGTAGTTTTTTGTTTTTCAGTGGTTTAATAAAAGGATATATCGCTCATAGATGGTGCGAGCTTTGTCCACCTCCTTGTAGCGCAGCTCAAAGTTGATGTAGGAGTGCCAGGCCTGCTCGTCAGGCTCCCACTCCATCCAGCGCTCAAACACCAGCCTGCAGCCGGCCACGTTCCCCAACATCTCCTCCATGTAGGTGTACTTGTACCTGTCAGAACGATGCACAGAATGACACAAGCCACAAACAGAAACTGTCACAAACCAAAACACAACGTGGATTTGAAGTTTTACAAATACACTCGGCTCCAGGGACTCATACCAGAACTGGTTGACGCGCGGCAGGATGGTGATGGCTCTGTCCCAGATGTTTCGGGCATGGTTCACCTGCCGGCTCTTCATCTCCATCTCGGCGTATTTCAGCCACAGAGTGATGTTGCGGTGGTCGACGTCCAGCGCTCGTTCGTAAATGGAACGAGCTCTGAAAACAATGGGAAAACATTACTTTTTGATGCCTTTCCAGCATCTTTGCAGCCGTGTTAAATTAATATGAATACATACAGTACATAAGGCCCTTTTCCACATAGGAACATTTTTTTAATTTTTCGCACTTTTTCCACCAAAATTACCCAGGTAAATATTATCCTGGTAAACACTTTACCTGGGTACCTACTCATGACTAGCTTTTCAGATTACCAGGAACTTTGGAGGGGCGGGGCTGTGTGGAACATCTTGCAGCTGTTTCCGTGTAGCTAATGTAGCGACTTTGTCTCTATATTTAGTGAGTATTCACTCACTACCGCTTTATCCACTAGGGGTCGCGGGGGGTGCTGGTGCCAACATGTGCTAACATGGGGCGAGAGGCAGGGTACACCCTGGACAGGTCGCCAGTCCATCACAGGGCCACATAGAGACAGACAACCATTCACTCTCACATTCATACCTATGGGCAATTTAGAGTGTCCAATTGGCTAATCCTAATCCCCAAATCTGCATGTTTTTGGACTGTGGGAGGAAGCCGAAGTACCCGGTGAGAACCCACACACCACGGGGAGAACATGCAAACTCCTTGCAGAAGGCCCCCTTGTTCCTTGTGAACCCGGGACCTCTTGCTGCAAAGGCAAGAGTGCTAACCACTACACCAACCGTGGGCCCTTAGTGAGTATTCAGACCCTCTGAAAAAAGCGACTAGCGACAAATCTAGCGTCTTTTTCTTGTGTCATTTGAGACTTTTGGAGATATCGTTCCAAAGGTCTTTGCACACCAGACGGAACCAACGAGAGAATGATTCTGATGTAACGCAGCCTCTCATGAACACCAGGAACGATGAGAAGAAACTGATAAATTATGAGAAGGAGAAAGAAAAAATCATGTCTGTCTGAGAGCAGAGCAGGTTTTGCTGCTGCTGTTCTCTAGCTGATGCAGCTCACAGTGATGTAAAAACTATTTTGAAGCTTGATTTTCACTCCCACCATCTCACTGAAGCACCTTTACAACCCCCCTCCACACGTCTGTAACTGTTTTATACTTTACCCTTGTTTATTAACATGAAACTGGTTTTGGGAAACAAACACAATCAAGCGATCCACCGTCGTGTTAAATGTTTTGACTGTACGTCACCAACAACATTCAAGAACTTTGAGGTGCAGTGGAAACACAAACTACACAGATTAAAAGAAACTTTTTTACCCGGTTAATTAAGTTCCTGATAATAAAAGTGAAAAGGGGCTACACTCAATTAAAGTGATGGTTTTGTGCTACAAACAACCTAAATCAAGTGTTAAATCAACACAGTCACACACACAAGTGAGGGCGAGTAAATAAAATCACTCTACCTCTGGATCTCCTTCAGACTTTCTTCCCATTGTGCGTATTTAATCCAGTTACTGATGACCGTGCGATTTTTTCTTATGTTGTCCTCAAAACTCTAAACGAGAAAAGACATGGAGGAGTTTCACAAAAAAATGTTATTAACATAAACTAATAATGCTGAAGATATCATCAGTTAATAGCAGATACTTGAGTAGATCTGTTAGAGAAAATAACCCTAAAGCAGATGAAATATCCCAGGGCAGTGGCTGTGAGAACGTACCTTCCTCTTCCTCAGTTTGTAGTCATTCAGCTCCTCCTGATCGGTGATCTTCTGCTTTGGTGGCGGCGGCAGAAGTTCAAGCTCCCTCTCTTTGGCTTCTCTCAGCAGCTGCTCAGCGGTGATCTGAACCTCTGCAGGAGCTTTATTCTTCACCTGAAACACCACCAGTCAATTATGTCGACACGTAGGCCGCTGATTACTCTGACAATTATTTTCTCCATTAGTTTCTTAATCCATAAAATGTTGATCAATGTTTTCCAAACCTGGAAATGATGTTATCAAATGTTTTTGTCCAAAAACAAGTACAATTACTTATATTTGAGTACCTGCCAATGAGTACTTAATGTTACAGCAAAAAGATATACACTGTATATTTTTATATAAATATTACATATATATTATAATGTTGCTAAATAAAAATTTATAAATATTAAATAAATACAAATTTTATCTGCCTCACTTTGACTGTGAACAAAATTAAATACTACTGCTGCTGTTTAAACATGTACAGTCTCCAAGTTATTTATTTTTGCTGTAAAACATTTGGGTTCGACATCAAAAAGTGAATATAAGACATAGAGAATCAGTATTTCAGCTTTTATTTTCAGTATTTACAGCTAGATATGTCCAAAGACTGAAGATCAGTCTGGTTTGTAATGGAACACCACATATTTAGGACCAGGTCAACTTGAAATGTTATGTGAACTGGTTATTAATGTATAAATTTAACTTTTAAAGTCGAACTATTAATTCCCCAAGTGTCAGGACAAACCGAGTGAGAGAAAACCGGAGCAGTGTCGGTCTGTGACAACAGACGAACAGGCAGACAGAGAGACAGACAGCCAAGAAGTCATAATAGAAATCTCAAAACAGAGTATCTGTAGATTACAATTAAAAATATGAAACGTGAAAGAAATAAAATCCTATGTAGAAATAAGAGCCAAAAATAGAATTTTCTAATAATTCAACAATAATCCTTTTTCTTCAGTTCTATTATTTGTACAATCACTTATTCATTGTTTTAACCAGTTTTATGTCATTTTAACTGTATTTAATGTTTATTTTGTAGTGTTTTGTTCAGGTTTTGTCAGTGCATCGATTATGAAAATAATCGTTTGTTACAGCTTTAATTACTATTCATAACTAAATTCAGCCAAAACAACCGTACGTATGTGCAATTTAAAATATGTGCAATTTAATAAGCGACATTCTGCTTCTCATATCAAACAAAACAAACTCAATGTGTCGTAAATACAGAAATGAACGTGGGAGTCTGAGCGGCTAGCTAACCCGTCAACGTGGCTGCCGGTTAGTAAGTAATGTTAACTTACACACTGGTTATAATGTTTAATGATAAACGCATTTGTAAACGTGCTATTTTAAACGCGTACCCATTATAAGCGCTAGGTGCGTAAACGTTTGCTCCGTCTAACTTTTACCGCTGTTTGTTAGCATTAGCTTAGCACAAGTCACGGTCCTCCACTCGCGCTTGGGCTGTTTATTTTTTTATTACCTTCGCCACCTTCGGTATCCGCTGTTTTCCAGCAGCGGTGGACGCCATCGTGACCACGGGTTCAACCAAAGACGAGAAAAATTACACAAAAGCGATAAAGACCGCGCGTTTTAACAGTGTATCCTCAACGTTTTAGACTCCGCCAGCGACGGCCGCCATGACAGAACCCAGAAGGCCTTGCGAACTACCGTGATCCTCCGCGACAGCGTTGTGTTGCTATGGTGACAGAGCCAGCGGATCATCAGAAACAGGCGACAGAAAACAATATTTCTAATTTTGTAAGGAAGAAACTGGGTAAATTCAAAAATGTAACGTTAAATATTTTGGTTTCGTGTCGTTTAATCACATTTTGACCACATTTTCAGTCCGGATCATGAGAACCATGACTTCAGAGAACGTGACTGTGAGAAGAAGTGAGTCAGCTGATGCTCAGGGCATCAACAGCCTCATCAGGCCCGAAACTCTGCAGGTGTTTGGGAGAAGAATCAACGTGCTGCAGCTTCTGTAAGAACAAACTCGCGTCATTTCTCTGTAAACTCTGTCAGGTTTAAAGATTTGTGTCGCCTTTTATTTTATTTTCATTGTATAGAATAGAATAGAATAGTCCCTGACTCATATCTGACACTATATTAGTTTATTTACTTGTTAATTTCACTTGTGTCTGAACCATATTTGACTCTATGTTTGTGCTTATTTCCACTTTCTTCGCTTAACGTGTTTATTCCACTCATAACCAAACCACATCTGATAAACTACTGTTTATTTTGTTTATCTTACTTGTATCTGACCCGTTGACTCTATATTTGTGATTATTTAATTTTTTTATTTTGCTTGTTTATTTCACTCTGAACCCACCCATATTTATGACAATATTAATGTTTGTTTAGTTTTCTTTACTTGTATTTACTTGAATCTTATGCTATATTTGTGCTGAGTTTAACTTGTTCCATTTTTATTTGGTAATTTCTCTCATTACTGTGGCACATTGTGAATGTTTCCCGTATATACAATTCATGTGTATATTATTTGAGAAGAGATACTGCTCGTTAATTAACTAAATATGAAAATGTGTTCATATTTAGTCATAAAAGCTTGTCCAAATCTATAGTTCCTGCAGACTGATGTAAGAAGGGACGTTGTCATTAGAAATATTTATTTTGATTTTAGTTCTTGCTAAATTGTGGTTTGCGAGTGTCAGTGTTTCCGTAGTGTAGTGGTTATCACGTTCGCCTAACACGCGAAAGGTCCCCGGTTCGAAACCGGGCGGAAACAGTTCACTATTTTAACATATTGTCCCCGTCTGTGGGACATTAACGGATTTCTGATTCTGAATTAAGTTACATTCACAGTGTTTTTATTCCTCATTTTAATGGAAGTCTGATTTCTTTCCTTCTGCTGCTCCTCATTTCTTGCTTTATTAACATAATAATGAAAAAAACCTGTATATTAGTGTTAGTTTCCTTCCTCACAAATCATAATAAATAATAGTTGCAGCCAGACAAACATTATATTTGTGCTTTAAAAGCACAAAACATAAACAATAGAGTGTAGATGAATGAACTGATGGTGGAGATGATGCAGAAAATCATCCTAGAGGCCTGATAATGTGAATTTTCTGCTCCTCGTTTCTTGTTTTGCTCTCCCTCTCAGAGAAAAAGCCAACCTGGCCGTGACTGTGGCCGACGACAGCGACGACGGCGTCGTGGCTCACGCCTCCTTCCTGGATCATCCCGCTGCAGATCTGGTGGATCCTGCTCACTGGGAGCTTTTCCTGCACAAACACTTCAGAGCAGAAATCCGCTGCACGGTAATCTGTCCAGCCGTCATAACACGTCATTAATCGGTGTCGTTTTTAATCCTGACCTCCTGACCTTTAATCTTGAGTCTAATCTGACGACGTGACAGTGGAATTTTATTGACGCCCTCAGACGCTGAACACTCTCTTCCTCCACCTTTTTGTGGCTCAGCCCGACTTTGCTGCTGCCAGTGTGAAGGAGATGATGAGGTATGAAGAGATGAAGCACATGCCTTCACACCATTTATTCTCTCTATCTGTTTTTAATCCAGAGTAAAAACATGACAAACCTCATTTCACTTCTTGTGTTATTGTTTTTCACAAGATGAAACCCAGTTGGATCCGTCCAAGAAAAGAACTAAATCTCTTCAGCAAACCATTGAAACCTCTGAAAGACTAAAAACCTAGTAATTAATATTAGATTATTCTTATTTGAGAAAGTCCTGCAGTTTATTTATGTATGTTTTATTTAATAGTTTCTTTTAATTTATTTGTAATATGTTGTATAAAAATCATTATATTTCTGGTCACTTTCATTGTGAAAGTTGCCTCTTGTTTTATTATAATATTCCTGTTCTACATCTTTTTGTGAAGCTTTTTCTTGCTCTAATCTAATCTAATCTAATCTAATCTAATCTAATCTATAATATAATATTTCTTCTTTTCTTCCTCTGTTACAGCCTGAGTTCAGTGGTGTTTGTTTGTGGAAGTAAATGTTTCTATAAATACAGTTATGTTTTTATTTTGTTGTTATAACAAAAAAGACTCTGAAATTATTTGTGTCTCAAATATTCAAAAATGAGACAACAGCTACACCACTGTGTTTTTTTGTTGGTTAGTTCAGTGGTGATTGTATTCATCTTGTTGTTGTTGTTGTTGTTTCTCTTGACACAGAGTTGTGTTTACCGTCGTCTCAGAGCTGGAGAACATCTGCCTCTTCATCTCCGTCAGCTGTGATTTAGGTGAGAAGCTGCTCCACGTTCACCCCCGTCTGACGTCACGTTTCCCGTCATGACATGTCAGGTTACTTTGGTTTCCAGAGCCGGCGCTGAAGGAAACGTTTGAGCCTCTGCAGCGTGTGAGCGACGCTGGACCTCAGTGCTCAGCCTTTATCTGCCACAGAAGACAGCTGTGTCCCAGGCTGCATGTCCGTCCTGCCAGGTACAGTACGTCCACACCTGTCCTGTCCTGTCCTGTCCTGTCCTGTCCTGTCCTGTCCTGGCCTGTCCTGTCCTGTCCTGTCCAGTCCCGTTCCTGTCCCGTCCCATCCCGTCCCGTCCCGTCCTGTCCTGTCCTGTCCCCTCCTGTCCTGTCCCGTCCTGTCCCCTCCTGTCCTGTCCTGTCCCCTCCAGTCCCGTCCTGTCCTGTCCTGTCCTGTCCTGTCCTGTCCAGTCCCGTTCCTGTCCCGTCCCATCCCGTCCTGTCCCCTCCCGTCCTGTCCCCTCCTGTCCTGTCCCGTCCTGTCCTGTCCCCTCCTGTCCTGTCCTGTCCTGTCCCCTCCAGTCCTGTCCTGTCCTGTCCTGTCCTTTCCAGTCCTGTCCTGTCCTGTCCCCTCCAGTCCTGTCCTGTCCTGTCCTGTCCTGTCCAGTTCTGTCCCGTCCCGTCCAGTCCAGTTCTGTCCTGTCCCGTCCTGTCCCCTCCCGTCCAGTTCTGTCCAGTTCTGTCCAGTCCAGTCCAGTTTAGTCCTGTCCTGTCCAGTTCTGTCCATCCTGTCCTGTCCAGTTCTGTCCATCCTGTCCTGTCCTGTCCTGTCCAGTTCTGTCCATCCTGTCCTGTCCTGTCCTGTCCTGTCCAGTTCTGTCCATCCTGTCCTGTCCAGTTCTGTCCATCCTGTCCCGTCCTGTCCCGTCCTGTCCTGTCCAGTTCTGTCCATCCTGTCCTGTCCAGTTCTGTCCATCCTGTCCCGTCCTGTCCCGTCCTGTCCTGTCCAGCATTGCTTATCTTACCTGTCCCGTCCCGTCCAGTCCAGTCCAGTCCAGTCCAGTCCAGTCCAGTCCAGTCCAGTCCAGTCCAGTCCCGTCCCGTCCCGCCCCGTCCAGTTCTGTCCATCCTGTCCTGTCCAGTTCTGTCCATCCTGTCCTGTCCAGTTCTGTCCATCCTGTCCTGTCCAGTTCTGTCCCGTCCTGTCCACCAGAGGGAAGAAATAGAGAAATCCTGCATTGTTAACTTTTCACAGACATTTTGTTTTCTTCATTTTAATGAATCGCTGTATGATTGTCTTGCAATGTACTGATTATCACAGAATCATTGTATCGTGATATAATTGCTATCGCGGACCATGTATCGCATATCGGTTCTTAGCTAATTGTATCTTATCTTATAATTCAGTTTATCTTAGCTTAGTTTAGCTTATTTAAGGTCATCTTAGCTGATCTTAGCTGATTGTATCTTATTTTAGGTAATTTTAGCATAACTTGGCTTAGCATGTCTTAGGTCATCTTAGCTTAACTGGACTTAGCTTATTTTAGGTCATTTTAGCTAAGTTAGCTTATCTTAGCTGATTGTATCTTATCTGAGGTCAACTTATCTTAGCTTAGCTTATCTTATTTTATCTTAGCTAATTGTTAGCTAATCTTATCTCAGTTCTACTTAGTTTAGCTTACCTTATCCTTTTCCCTGTGATTCCCCCAGGCCACACTGTCTGGACAGAAAACACACTAAAGTCTCTCTAAAAGTCAAAAATTAAACGTACTTTACGTTTAATCTTGACTCAGACTTTTTCTCTCAAGCCAGTTTTTGCGTCTGTCTGATAGTTAGAGGAACATTCTAATCCTAATCCTAATCCCCAGCGTCGTCTTCACATCTTCATCTCAGTCGCTGCTTCTCTTTCTTCACCTGCTCAAAGAGGATAAAGATACCAATCGTCTTTCGCGTTGACAGAGAATGATCGGACTTTGTCTTGTCCTTGTGTGTGAACAGGTTGGAGGATCACGATGACGTCATGTCCCTGTTCGACCAGCAGAGGAGGCTGTGGTCAGTCTTTGGTCAGCCGGACTCTCTGACAGAACTCATCCAGGCTCAGGATGAAGACAATCACTCTGCTGTTTGTCAGGTTTGTCCCACGTTGTCAGTTTTTCACCCTAAAGATGTTTTAGAAAGGATATAAATAACACACTGGATATTTTTCACTCATGTTAATTCCCTGATCTGTAAACGAAGCTTTGTCGCCCTCTAGAGATAAATCTCTTACAAACACAGTAGCTTCTGTTTCTGAATTTCTCTCAAGCTGAATCAATAAAACTACTTTGTATCTTATCTTAGCTTAGGTCAGCTTAGCTTCACTTAGTTTAGGTCATCTTAGCTGAACTTACTTTATCTTAGATTATCATATCTTAGTGTCATTTTAGCTTAACATAGCTTAGCTTATCTTAGGTCATCTTGGCTTCACTCCTCTTAGCTTATTTTAAGTCATCTTAGTTTATTTTAGCTAATTATGCCTTATCTTATGTCAGCTTAGCCTAGCCTAGCGTAGCTTAGCTTATTTTGGGTCAGCTCATCTGAATGTAGCTTAGCTGAACTTATTTCAGCTAATTGTATCTTATCTTATGTCATTTTAGCTTAACATGGCTTATCTTATTTTAGGTCAATTTAGCTGAGCTTATCTTATCTTAGCTAATTGTGTCTTATCTTATATGTTGGCTAAACTTAACAGCTTAGCTTAACTTATTTTAGATCAGCTTAGCTGAACTTAGCTTCTCTTAGCTATTTGTATCTTATGTAATTTTGTCTTAACATTGCTCAGCTTATCTTATTTTAGATCGGCTTAACTTACCTTAGCTAACTGTATCTTATCTTATATGCCAGTTTAGCTTAACTTAGCCTATCTTAGCTAATTGTATCTTTTATAGGTCATTTTAGCATAACTTGGCTTAGCTTATTTTAAGTCATCTTAGCTAACTTAGCTTATCTTTTCTAAAATTAATTGTATCTTATCTTATGTCAGCTTAGCTAACCCTTATCTTAGCTCACACTTTAACAGTGAATATGAAATGCTAATTTCAAACATTTTTCCATTAAGTTATTTACTGTTAACACAGAGACATTAATCTTTTAAACTTGTACTTGTTGTTATTTGTTGATGTAGATCATTTTATCTCAAACACGCCAGTGTCTTTCACCTTCTTTCACTGTGGCGTCTTTCTTTGTTCCATCTTTGTTCTGCATAAGGTCACACTCCCATCGGTCTGTGGATATATAAATGTAATATTTCCATGTAAAGTAAAGGCAGATTAAATTTGTACACAAAGAGATGAGCACGTAAGTGAAAACACTTTATTTAAACCCAAGCAAAAAAAAGGGAAATCCTTTGCAAATAAGAATGAAAGCAGCACTGCTGTTGGCTGCTTCCCCCGGGACATTTGAGACACACCCTCACACACATGCACGCACACACACACACGCGCACACACGCACACGCATGCACACGCACACGCATGCACACGCACTCCTGCAGTCAGGATGACATGTGTTCACGGCAGCATATGGCAGACACGAGCTGATCCTCGGCCAAGACGTTCTCTCACTGAACATATTGAGTCCAGACGCATTTGAAGCATTTTGTCTGAATCTGTTCAAACACACACGCACACACACACACACACACACACACACACACACACACACACACACACACACACACACACACACACACACAAAACAACAGACAAAAGACAAAAACACAAATCTGTCACATGTTCTTTTAAAATAAACACTTACTTTTTCCTTCAACAGAAACAACATGTCGAGTTCTATTTAACGTCAGATGGCGGGATTTGAGTTTTAACCCAGATTATTAAACCCAGTCTCTGCAGACGGGGTTTAATTGTTAGTTGTCACAAGTATTTGTTGATGTTTAAATATATATAAGCAAAGGAAAAAAATCTTTATTTGTATTGTCAAGCTATTCTTTAAAAACATACAATAAGGATTATTCACGATGTCGGTCATGTGGAACACACAAACGTATGGTTTTCACAGTCAAAATGAGTGAAATTCACTGATATTGTAGATTATACAACACTGCAAATAATGTTGAAAGCCAGAAATAATCTTTTATCTGAAAATATACCGAAAGTGTTCAGCAATTGAGATGGTAATTGTAACTGAAGGAAGAATCTTAACTTCCTAATGTGTCACAATGAGTGGATTAAAACTATGGAACAGATTTGATTTGAATTGGAAATAAGGAAATATAAAGACTTAATTCTTAGGAAACATAGAAATGAAGTGAATGTTTTGAAGAATACATAATATCTTCCACATTTACTAAACAAATAATACAGTAATTGAGAGGAAGCAGATTATTTCTGTTCTGCAATAACTCGTGGACAAATGGTGGGAGTGAATAAATTATGCTTTGTCTCACTCCTTTTTGAGAGATAACTTTATTTATTTATTTGTTCTGCACATTTTGCTTGCATATTGTTGGAATATTTTGCCAAATCCTCGTGGTACTTCTTTTGTTTTGTCTTTACATACAGTATGTACTCGCAAATAATTGGAAAAATTAAACATACAGCCTGTGCACAGAAAAACATGTGATATATATAAGATGTTTGGATTGAACTGTATTTGACATTTTTATGGTCTTTGACCAGTATACTGATGCTGAGTCTGGTATCGGCTCATCCTGGCTTAACAGCACATGCAGTGACAGTTACAGGCTGACGTGATGGACTGTTCCAGAATAATAATAATAAGAATAATGAATGAGTGTTTCCTCCTCAGGTGAACGGAGTCATCGTCGGCTTCATCAGCATCACGGCCAACGTCGACCTGAAGGAGCTGCGTGACAGTTTTCAGCTCCACGACTTTAATGGTTTATTCGAACATGAGAGAACAAAACCTGATGGAGCTGCTGAAGGAGAAGAAGAAGAAGAAGAAGAAGAAGGAGAAGGAGAAGAAGAAGGTGATGAAGAAGGAGAGGAAGAAGGAAATGAAGAGGAGGAGGAGGAGGGGCAGATTCCACGAGATTCTTCAGACAAACACAACGTTTTCTGGATTCAGTTCTTCGTCATCGACAGCAAATATGAAATGAGGTCATGTTTCTTTTTATCTGATTATTTATCAAGATTAATAATCCCTCACAGATTATTCCACAGTTTGTTTTCGCCACAAGCTAAATAAACACTCACGCGTCATAAAAAACATATCGAACAAATTAAATATTATCAATACATTTTTATGCCTAAGTAATTTAAATATTTTATATTCTATATTATTGGTATTATTAAAATATGGAAACTGAATATGTGAAATAAATGGTTTTATTAATGGTTATATGAGAATAAACGGAATAAACAAACACAATAACAAGATAAAAATAGATGGCAGATTAAATTAGAAGAAGAAAAGTGCTAAAGTTATTTTGCAAGAATTAACAAAAGAAGAAAATACAATATAAAAATACTATGTTGTAGTTGTTGTTTTTGTTGTAGTTATAGTTGTTTTGTTGTTGTTGCAGTAGTAGTTGTTGTAGTTGTTGTTTTGTTGTTGTAGTTGCTGTAGTAATAGTAGTTGTTGTTGTTATAGTTGTTGTTGTTGTTGTTATAGTTGTTGTTTTGTTGTTGTAGTTGTTGTTTCAGTTGTTGTTGTAGTAGTAGGTGTTGTTGTTGTAGTTGTTGTTGTTGTTATAGTTGTTGTAGTAGTAGTAGTAGTAGTAGTAGTAGAGGTTGTTTTGTTGTTGTAATTGTTGTTGTTTTGTTGTTGTAGTTGTTGTTGTTGTAGTAGTAGTAGTAGTAGAGGTTGTTTTGTTGTTGTAATTGTTGTTGTTTTGTTGTTGTAGTTGTTGTAGTAGTAGTAGTAGTAGTAGTAGAGGTTGTTTTGTTGTTGTAATTGTTGTTGTTTTGTTGTTGTAGTTGTTGTAGTAGTAGTAGTAGTAGTAGTAGAGGTTGTTTTGTTGTTGTAATTGTTGTTGTTTTGTTGTTGTAGTTGTTGTAGTAGTAGTAGTAGTAGTAGTAGAGGTTGTTTTGTTGTTGTAATTGTTGTTGTTTTGTTGTTGTAGTTGTTGTAGTAGTAGTAGTAGTAGTAGTAGAGGTTGTTTTGTTGTTGTAATTGTTGTTGTTTTGTTGTTGTAGTTGTTGTAGTAGTAGTAGTAGTAGTAGTAGAGGTTGTTTTGTTGTTGTAATTGTTGTTGTTTTGTTGTTGTAGTTGTTGTAGTAGTAGTAGTAGTAGTAGTAGAGGTTGTTTTGTTGTTGTAATTGTTGTTGTTTTGTTGTTGTAGTTGTTGTAGTAGTAGTAGTAGTAGTAGTAGAGGTTGTTTTGTTGTTGTAATTGTTGTTGTTTTGTTGTTGTAGTTGTTGTAGTAGTAGTAGTAGTAGTAGTAGAGGTTGTTTTGTTGTTGTAATTGTTGTTGTTTTGTTGTTGTAGTTGTTGTAGTAGTAGTAGTAGTAGTAGTAGAGGTTGTTTTGTTGTTGTAATTGTTGTTGTTTTGTTGTTGTAGTTGTTGTAGTAGTAGTAGTAGTAGTAGTAGAGGTTGTTTTGTTGTTGTAATTGTTGTTGTTTTGTTGTTGTAGTTGTTGTAGTAGTAGTAGTAGTAGTAGTAGTTGTTTTGTTGTTGTAATTGTTGTTGTTTTGTTGTTGTAGTTGTTGTAGTAGTAGTAGTAGTAGTAGTAGTTGTTTTGTTGTTGTAATTGTTGTTGTTTTGTTGTTGTAGTTGTTGTAGTAGTAGTAGTAGTAGTAGTAGTTGTTTTGTTGTTGTAATTGTTGTTGTTTTGTTGTTGTAGTTGTTGTTGTTGTAGTAGTAGTAGTAGTAGTAGAGGTTGTTTTGTTGTTGTAATTGTTGTTGTTTTGTTGTTGTAGTTGTTGTTGTTGTAGTAGTAGTAGTAGTGTGGTGAACAGTTTATGCAGTGAACAGTTCATGTGGTGAACAGTTTATGCAGTGAACAGTTCATGTGGTGAACAGTTTATGCAGTAAACAGCTTATATCCCGAACAGTTCCTATGGTGAACACTTCATGTGGCAAACAAGTCATGTAGTGAACAGTTCATGTGAACAGTTCATTTGTTTTGCTCTCGTGTTTTTCAGCAGCTGGATCTCTGCATCATCACTGCTCCGACTCTTTGTCCAGACTTTCAGCTGCGGCAGAGTTTCCTCAGGATGAGGCGTCGTACCGACAGCTCACCGCTCTACGAACTCTACATTTGTCACCGCAATGTACTGAGGTGAGTCAGTCATGGCAGACAACAAACAAACAAATACTTTAGCCTGTGAATCATGTTTATATGTTTGATGTATATATGTTATATGTTATATGTTATATGTTATATGTTTCACTGCTCAGTGAAGACAGACAGACAGACAGACAGACAGACAGATAGTAGTTCCTCAACTGTCCACCAGATGTCCTCAGACTTTCCCGCCCCTGTTATCATACCACTTTTCCCGCCCACTCACTTGGAGGGAACAGTTGGTGCTAACATGTTAGCATGACTCAGCAGAGTCCAGGACTGAAAAAAGCATTCACAGAGACATAAAAAAATGGAGGTAAGAATTTATTTGTGACTATGTTTATGTTGAAATACATGTTTTATTTCCCCTTTTGTTTCAGTAAAGTTTGGTCGTAGTTAGAGAAGAGTTGAACTGTTAAAGCCTGAACTCTTGAGTTCAGATTAAAATGTGCATTTAACTCCTCACATTCTTACTGTTAACAAGGTCATGACGTGACAGGACATGAGGTTCTGACCAGAAACAGGACTCGGGCTACTTCGGGCCTACTTTACAATACTGCACAGACAATTTTAGTTTATTCATGATCAAATGTCACTTCCAAAACTAGTCTAGGAAAATAAAAGTTGGGGTTTTGTTCTGTTTTTCTTTTTCCCCTCATTTACATAATTTTTTAATTCTGAGGACAAAATTTTTACAGAGACAGAAACTTATTTTAATGTGTAGTTGCATCTGAACAATAGACTGTTTATAAAAATAGATGCAAAGCAAACTCCTGTTTTTAAGAATTGAGATTGTTTTTATTAGACTATTTTCCTCTATATACAAAGATAATTTACAAACTGACATTGTGTTCTGTTAAAGAAGAAATGAAACTAGTTGAAGGAAAATGTTTACTGACGTTATAATCAAGTGAGAAGGGGAAACTCATTTTTACCACAGACGTGCATTTACTTTATTTCCACTCTCTGGTGGCTATTTACCAATCCCGTCTTTTATTCTGAGGTTTCACATTTCAAATTGGATGACAACATCCTTGTTTTTTTGTTGTATTTTCTTTAAAAATACATTCTATGATCTACATACAGCATGTTTACTAGGTTTGGGCCACGATATTAGAGGCGTTGGATTGGTATTGTTCAATATTGACTTTATTGAATATATGGCTGTGCTTGACACACGTGATTTAGTTGGTGGACCACACGCGTGTTAGCAAAGGTGATGAAACTGACGAGGTTTCTTGAACGCATCCGGAAGCTGCTCCTCTGAGCTCAACGCACTGCGAAACCTGCGTTACTGTCACTTGTCCTCATGTGCTGGACTTATTCGTGTATGTTTGCTTGACATGACCATCTGTCATGTTGTTTTCATGTTGTTGTTTCAGGCCTGTGGAGGTCAGACCTGCTGCAGCTGCAGACCGACCCGCTGTCTCTGAGCTGATAAAGGGTCTGACGCTGAGTGAGTCCCTGCTGCAGGACCTGGACCGATTCTACCAGAGCCGCTGTGACCCGGTCAGTCACCAACGCTCCAGATTTAAGCCAGTTCACAATGGACAAAGAAAAAATAAATAGTTCAGAGTCAGTCAACAAGAAATTCAAGTAGTTTATGTTTTTAGTTTGTTTTATTTTTAACAAAATTAACAGTTGCAGTATTATTTTTTTTTTACTTTATAATATACTAATGTTTAACATCAATCAAAAGATCAATTTAAAAGACATTAGCACTTTTATTTGTCAGTTTATGAGGAACACCAGTTAGAAAATGAATTAATCCTAATCCTGGTCATGCAGTTATTCCCACCTTAAAACAATAGTTTGATTCCACTTCAGATTTTCATTTCAGTTAATTTCTTTATTCAAAGTCACAAACTTGTGTAGTTAAATGCATATTTAACTAAAATAACTAAAATAAATAATGAAACATTTTCTCTGACACAAACCATCTCACTAAATGATCTGCTGTTTAAAAATAAACTAAACCGACATAGTGAACACACCAGGGTTGTAATTCTGATCGTTCTCCCTTTTAAATTAAAAATGAAATGGTGATTGTTTTGGACCGTGGGGTGCGAGTGGAGCTGCTATAATGATGATTGTCTTGGAATAACGAGGAACACGGCACTAATGCCAGGGAACAGATTGGTGAGAAGTCAGTCAGTTGAACGGCTTCTCCTCTCTGACACCCCAGCTGTCGCGGCTGCAGCTCCAAAACTGATAATTACTTCTCCAAACGAGAGAGGCAGCCACTTCATATGCATTCATGGCACCGCACCGTGTGCGTTCAGCTCACATGTCAGCGACTGTGTCCCACCCGTGTCCTCAGGACGGCGTGCAGCTGCAGGCCTTCGTGGCTCAGGTGGACGGTGAAGTCGTCGGGGCTGTGGTCATCGGAGACGAGCAGGTGGGTGACGTTTGCTGGTCGAACCTCAAAAAAAAAGAGGGAGAGGAACGTCACAAAATATTCCACACCTCACTGTTGAAGATATTAAATGTCTTGTTACACTTATTTTAAAAGTGTAAAGTGATAGTTTTAAAGTGATTTTATCAAATAAATAAAGACTCGGCTAGTAAGATCTATATCTGAAGAATATGCCGAGAAAATCAGTGATTTTAGCTGACAGGGACACAAGGAAAAACAGATTTTAGCCACTTTACAAAAGACTCGGCTAATAAAATTCACATCAGTTTAAGTCTATGATATCTTAAGAACATGTTCACATGTTAATCTCACTTTATCACCTTTATCTCAACCAGTGAGCTAAAGGTGTGAACACACACTTAAAATATTGTAGACTTAAACTGGCATAGATTTTATTTCACACGTTTCATGTTAAGTGGCTAAAATCTGTTTTGACAAACACCACAGCAAAGTCCACTGGGAAAAAAATCAGTGATTTTACATCACAGCACACAGGAGTTGTTGATCTACTGCTGCCTCCATCACTAAGTTCACATGTCTTATTTTGTAAAATTCAGTGTTTGAAATCTTTCATTTGGATTTACTCTGGTGAGATGGTAAGATGGAGCACAAAATATGTTTTTCAGATATCAGAGATTTAAGCAGGGTTAGAGTTTATTAGATAAGTCTTTTGTTAAGTGTCTAAAATATGGTTTTCATTTATAATCATCATAAATGAAATGTGAGTTTTGGAATATTAGAATATTCATTTTTAGAAAACTTCCAAGTTTGATGTGGTCGTAAATAAAGAAGTCATCTGTTGGTTGATTTGGTTGTAGTTTGCTTTATTCTTTTTAAATATTTTAGAAATGATTTCTATGATTCCATAAGCCATTAGAAAGGCAGCTTTACTTGATGAAAGAAGATAAAAATAAGAAAATACAAACTAGAAATATTCCTCAGTAAAAGGTTCTTCTGTGAGAGAATGAATCCACTGACGTTAACGTCGACCTTGTGTCCGCCAGGACGTCGACTACATCCGAGCTCACTACAACATCGAGAACTTCATCTACTTCAGCCATCACTGCTACGAGGAGCACGCTCGCCTCCGACACTTCGTCCTCAGACCGTCCTTCCAGCACTTCAGCAGACACTTGTTGAAGGAGACGCTGCGATTGGCTCATCGATCCTGTCTGTACCTCAGGATCTACCCGCTGCACCACAGCCAGCAGGTAGACACACACACACACACTGGTTTCCATGACTACAGAGGACATTACATTGACTTCCATTCATTTCCTGCAGACTCAATCTAACCTTAACCATAATTACTAGTGTCCTAACCCTAACCCTGACCCTAACCTTAACCTAACCCTAACCTCAGCCTAACTTTAAAACATGTCTTCACCTTAAAATGGAGTCATTTACGTTATGGGGACTTGATTTTTGTCCCCATAAGGA
>JAFBJR010000578.1:56865-96218 GCA_016785285.1 Brachirus orientalis
TGAAGTTTGTAAACCACTCACTCTCCCACACCAAAGTCCATAGAGAAAATCAGTGATTTTAGCTCACAGGGACACAGGAGCTGCTGGTCTACTGCTGCCTCGTGTGGTCACTTTGTGTCACTGAGGTAAATCTGAACAAAGGATTTGAAAGACTAAAGTGACAAAATAAGACATTTGAACTTAGTGATGGAGGCAGCAGTGGATCAACAACTCCTGTGTCCCTGTGAGCTAAAATCACTGATTTTCTCTATGGACTTTGGTGTGGGAGAGTGAGTGGTTTACAAACTTCAGTTTCCTGTTGCAAACGTCTGTCTAACCGTGACATAAAGGCGTGAACGTGTCTTTAAAATATCATAGACTTCAGCTCATGTAGATTTAATTTTTTTTTTCTTTTTTAACATTTTGTTAGGTGGCTAATTTGCATCTCTGCTGGCAGCCATGTTTTCACTGTGAGTGAGCGTCCTTGTCTCAGGTTCTCAGCTGACTGTTCTCTGCATCATACAACTCATACATCCCATCCTAAAAAAACAAAAAAGAAAATCCCCAAACTATCCCTTAAGTGTGTCACTTTTTGCAGAGCGTGTCCCTCGTGGCGCTGCCGCCTCCAGGGTCGGGGCAGCAGGTGCTGCCGGCGCTGCCAGCTCCACCTCTCCACACAATCACCAGACATTTCCTCGACATGTAGAGGCCTCCACTTCCTTTGCTAATTACCTTCCACAAACAAGCAGCAGGCAGAGAGAGAGAGAGGGAGAGAGAGGGAGAGAGGGAGAGGGTGATTTGCAAATAGAATAATGGCCGAGGAGAAGCAGGGAGTTGGCTCAGGAAGTGGATGAAGCCTTGGGTGACGTTTCCCAGCCATAATCGGCTCATATCATGAGCAGCGTAACCTTTTAACCACAGCTCATTATCACTCTCCCTTTCCTCACTGCTGCAGTTTAACCTCCCTCTCTCCCTCTCCCTCCCTCTCTCTCTGTGCTCATTGACTCCGATGCCCTCTTCCTCTGCACTCAGAATTCCTGCGTCCACCATCTGGATCTCATCCTCAACTGTGGCGTTCCCGTCCGCCCGCGACGCCAGATCATCTACCCGCTGGAGGAGCTTGGCATCAACGGCCCGTCCAGGCAGATCGCTGAGGAGCAGGTGGGCTCGGCAGCAGCTGGCTGACACGGATCAGCCTGCCAGGGAGTGTAGATGAGCTGACGAGACAGAAGGCCGCAGGGTGTTCATGTCACCACCAGACGGCGCTGTTCCAAAAGGGAACAGATGAGAGGGGAGGAGGAGAAGGTTACCTTAACCACAGCTGCTCACACAAAGTTTCCCCCTTTTTTTGTTTACTTTGTTCAGCTTTTAGTCACTTTTGAAATTTGTTTTACAAACTTGTTTTAAACAAATTGATTAAATCTGCTGAGGAAAATGTCAAGGTTTAGACCTGGGCTGCAAAGAGTAATCGATTACTAAATTAAACGGCAACTAATTAATTGGTTTGGATGTTTTAAGTTTAAAGGATTAAAACACGTTTATTTCAGTTTTTTCAGCTTAAATAAATGTGAATATTTTGGTTTCTTTGCTCCATATAACAAATAAATAATTAAAATGGAATAATTTAGGTTTGTGGACATTTTAAAAGATCCACTCGCTCTCCCACACCAAAGTCCATAGAGAAAATCAGTGATTTTACATCACAGCACACAGGAGTTGTTGATCCACTGCTGCCTCCTTCAGTAAAATTCAAATGTCTTATTCTGTGAATTCACCATTTGAAATATTTAATTTGGACTTAACATAATGACACAAAGTGACCACACGAGGCAGCAGTAGACCAGCAGCTCCTGTGTCCCTGTGAGCTAAAATCACTGATTTTCTCTATGGACTTTGGTGTGGGAGAGTGAGTGGTTTACAAACTTCACTTTCCTGTTAGAAACGTTTGTCTAACAGTGAGATAAAGACGTTAACATGTTCTGAAGATATAATAGACTTAAACTGACATAGTTTTTGTTTCACAAGTCTTTTGCCAAGTGGATAAATTCTATTTTTTAAAACACTGCACCAAAGTCCATAGAAAATGTGGTCAGTTTATGTCACAATATCGTAGACTTAAGCAGACATGGATTTAATTAGGTGTTTCCTTTGGTCCGATTCTGAGAGTGAGTTTATCAAGTAACAATTCTGGGATGGAGAAATGATCTCTCATCAGATCAGTCACGTATGAAACAAGTGCATCTGTTCACGTTAATGTGATTACACGAGCTCAGCACAGAGAGCTGTGACCCCGAAATGTTTGAATTTTAACAAACTGTGGTAGAAAGTCAACAATCAACACTTAAAGTACACCAGGAAATTTACAAAATGTCAGAAAAAAAAGATCTGCTGCTTTAAAACAGTAACAGCTGATTTTCTTGATGAATAATTTCCACAGGTTTTTGACATAATCATTGTTATAAATTACAGCTCAGAGTTGATTTGTGGAAGATTGTAGAAGCTGATAATTTTAATTTACTCTCAGGTAACATAACTGAGACAGATGAGTAAAAATACCACAAAAACCCCTGAGGAAAAATACTTCATTTGTCTCTATGATGACAGGATTTTTCCCCAACCATAACCACTTTTATCTTCAGATGTGGTTGGACAATAATATCACACGGGTTAATTCTGAGCCTGTTTTGTACAAACCTGGTTCCTCCAGCCTCATTGTTTCCATTCACTTCTGCACTTTCACTTAATGTAAAAACTAAACCACCTGAAGTAGACGGTGAGACCTAAAGCAACAGGTGAATGATGACGCACTGGACCATGAGCTCCGTGCCTGTCTATGTGTGCTGTGATTTATTTTAATGTCCCGTACTTCAAATATTTACCACGTGCACGGCAGCGCTCCCCGTTCATGCCGCTCCACCAAACGTGCCCCGCCCCCTTCGCCTTGGTAACGCAGCAGGTTGTGATTTCCAGGCTGCCGCGCAGATAAGAGCTTTGTCTCTGCCTCCTGATGTCGACCCTGGAAGATTAATCTAATTTAAAGCACCTGTTCCCTCTTTTGTCAATACAGGATCATATTAAACAGAGAGAGTGTGTGTGTGTGTGTGTGTGTGTGTGATCCTGTATTTGTTCCCTCTTCAGAACCAAAACCTGGTCCTAATGAGGCAGAACCTCATTTTTGAGGAACTAGCTAAGTTTAGGACTATGATTTGAATTGTGGTTAGGTTAAGGTTAGGGTTAGTCATTGACCGGTTAGTGATAAGGCCTTTGTTTATTCTGTCCAAATGAATGGAAGTCAATACAGAGTCCTGAGAAGAATAGCTGCACAAACCTGTGTGTGTGTGTGTTGGAAAGGTGCAGCATCTGTCTCTTGTGAGATGAGAGTGCTGCACCTGCTTCACCACAAACACACAAACACACACACACATGCACACACACACACACACACAAAAGATGAGGTTGGAGTTTCGTTTGTCTTTTCTGATTCATTCCTACAGTTTTCACGTGCAGCCATTTATTAAGTTTTTACCTGAGTCATGACTAGGAAATTACAGCATCTGCATGACAGAATTAATATTGGTTTGATAAAAGTATTATAAAGTCATAGTTCAGTTTTTGAGGGGCTAACGTTTGGTGAATGCATGGACAAACATGTCTACGTCTTCTTAAGTCTGCAATATCTTCAGAACATGTTCACGTCTTTATCTCACTGTTAGACAGACTTTTCCAACAGGAAAGTGAAGTTTGTAAACCACTCACTCTCCCACACCAAAGTCACTTTCCTGTTGGAAAAGTCTGTCTAGCAGTGAGATAAAGACGTGAACATGTTCTGAAGATATTGTAGACTTAAACTGGCATAGATTTTATGAGGTGAGTCTTTCATTAAGTGGCTAAAAACTGTTTTCAACACACCACACCAATGTCCATAGAGAAAATCAGTGATTTTAGCTCACAGGGACACAGGAGCTGCTGGTCTACTGCTGCCTCGTGTGGTCACTTTGTGTCACTGACGTAAATCTAAATAAAGATTTTCAAACGCTGAAGTGACAAAATAAGACATTTGAACTTAGTGATGGAGGCAGCAGTGGATCAACAACTCCTGTGTGCTGTGATGTAAAATCACTTGATTTTCTCTATGGACTTTGGTGTGGGAGAGTGAGTGGTTTACAAACTTCACTTTCCTGTTGGAAAAGTCTGTCTAGCAGTGAGATAAAGACGTGAACATATTTGTAAGATATTGTAGACTTAAACTGTCATAGATTTTATGAGGTGAGTCTTTCATTAAGTGGCTAAAAACTGTTTTCAACACAACACACCAATGTCCATGGGGAAAATCAGTGATTTTACATCACAGCACACAGGAGTTGTTGATCCACTGCTGCCTCCATCACTAAGTGCAAATGTCTTATTTTGTCACTTCAGCGTTTGAAAATCTTAATTTAGATTTACGTCAGTGAGACAAAGTGACCACACGAGGCAGCAGTGGATCAACAACTCCTGTGTCCCTGTGAGCTAAAATCACTGATTTTCTCTATGGACTTTGGTGTGGGAGAGTGAAGAGTTTTCATTAGCTGAGTCTTTTGTGAAGAGGATAAAATCTGTTTTTCCTTGTGTCCCTGCTGGGAGCCAGGTTTCCACACAGAGAAAATCACAGAGTGATTTTAGCAGCTTTTATGTATATTCTTTATGTGCTACATTATTCCGTATTTTCATTATTTTTTGCTAATTCAAATGAACATATACATGTTAGAGGTCAATATTTTGATGGTATCCCACGGCCTTGTTTCATCATGTAAATATGTAAAGCTTGAACCTAAAAACTATGTGCATCACAAACCCAAACACAAAATCTCTGCAGTGGTGAAGGCAAAAATTATGTTTTTTTTTTTTTTTTAAAAAAAAGGAAAAGCTTAAAAATTCAAAGCTGAAGGACAAGTTGTTAGCTGTTGTTGTTGTTTCACACCTATGTTTTAAAACAGAAATGTAGACATAATTGTGATGCGAGCTCACATACAGTTATTACACAATAAAGCTCCTTTATTCTCCTGCTCCATAGTCGAACCCTGAGCCAGAACGTCTGTGTCTGTGGCAGATGTTGGCCGTTCAGGCCCCTGATGGAAATTATGTGAATATTACACAAAGGTTAATTCCGCCCTCGGGTTTCCTTCCCTTGTCTCACTCGATGCTGTTTTGATCCAGCAAGGTGCATTGTGGGACAATCTGCCTAATTATAGATGATGAAGGAGCCATTAGCTGCCAGAACCAGAGACGCGTTGGCGTTAAAGGAATTGGTAAATTGGAACGCTGTGTTCCACTAATTCCTCCGGGGCTTTTTTGTAATTGTTGTGGTAAAGTGTTTCCTTAACCATCAGGTCACATGACCGACCTCTGTGTTTCCATGTCATTACACTGACGCTGCTGTTACTGCGGTTTCTGCTCCTCTCATGTTCTCTGCAGCTGCGTTCATTCACACACGGGTTGTGGATGTGGACGGCTCAAAATAAACAACCTTAACCTTAACAAATTCCTTTAAAAATTATCCTGATCAAAAGAATTAAAATTTGTTATTTATAAAAAAAAAATTCAAAATCAATTTTTTTTAATGTAAACAGTTTGTAATCTTCTTTTATTTAGTTCATATCCATAAACCTTTCATTAAATTTGTCCAAATAAGGAAAAACATGGAGAAAACAAATAAATAGTGAAACTGAAATTAAGAATAACTTTAGAAACGTTATCAAAAATGTTATAATGTAACAATAAAACATGTTAACTTTAAAGATAAATGACTATTATGTTACACTGAAGTGATTGAAGAGCGAATCAGGTCATTCACCGTCCACATTGACCTTGACCTTTTGTCAAATATCGCGTACAGACGACCTGATAATCCCTCCGCTGATTGGCTGTCTTCCAGTGTAGAGACGTGAAACAAACAAACAAATGAAGATCAAAATATTAATTAGGGTGAAATTAATTTTAGGCTGCCCCCTTGTGGCCTGGGGGTTACACTGCCAGGGTCATTTTCAGTTTCTCTCTTGTCTCATGACCGGATATCGACCATCAGGGCAGCTGATGTTCCCTAATCCAGAGTAGGTACCAAATTTACCCGGGTAATTTCAGTAGAAACGCACCGAGGTTTTTTTTAATTACCTTTGTAAATGAAAGTTCCTCATGATAACGTCACTTTGTGTTGAAGTGAAAACCTGTGAGTCTGACTGAGATGCTGTTTGCCTTTTCTCTCACAGGAAGCGTTTGCTCTCTGCCTCATCAGCAGAAAGTTGACCCTGGAGCCAAAGGTCAACATTAACGCCCGTGTGGTGGTGGTGGGGGCGTCAGACACGGCCTCATCTTTCCTCGAGGCGCTCTGCCTGTGGTGAGTTTGTCTCTCACATCTGCCTGACGGCCTCTTTCTGAATCGCTGACCGAGGCTCCGTCCACACGTCGGCGGGTACTTTTTGAAAACATGGCAGTAGATGTTTGTCTGTGTTTTTGTCCTTTCATACAAAGAAACTGTAGCTTCAATCTCTTCACAGGACTTATGTGTAAACGGAGAAAACAATCTTTATCTTCAGTTGCAGCAAACGATTGCTGTAATTGTTGATTTACTGCTAGTTAGAATATACACAATAAGAGGAATTTGTTCTGGTTGTTGGTGCCAAACAAGAGCAAAAATAAATAAATATTAGAGCTAATAAAGACAAAATAAAATACAAAAATAAGAAATAAGAGTGCAAGAGAAATATGGGTATAAATCTGTGCAGTATTCATTTACATTATCGAATAACAATGTTTGGGCTATAAAACCAAAATTATTCCGTTTGAATGATTTCTTTGTTTTATGGAGTAAAGACACCAGAAAATATTCACATTTAAGAAGCTGAAACCTGATTTAATTACTGGAAAAAAAAACATTAAAACTGATTAATCAGTTATCAAAATAAGTTATGATTAATGAATTGTTGTTCTGAATGTCCTCCCTGTTTGACATCATTTGTTTACATTATGCAAGTTTTATGTTTGAGCTCTGCAGGGACACAGGAAACTGTTTAACTGTTTAAGTCTGTCTAACAGTGAAATAAAGACGTGAACACATTGTTCAGATATCATAGGCTTAAACTGATGTAGATTTTATTAGAATTTCTAACGGGAAACTGAAGTTTGTAAACCACCCACTCTCCCACACCAAAGTCCATAGAGAAAATCAGTGATTTTACATCACAGGGACACAGGAGTTGTTGATCCACTGCTGCCTCCATCACTAAGTTCAAATGTCTTATTTTGTCACTTCAGCTTTTGAAATATTTAATTTAGACTTAACTTAGTGACACAAAGTGACCACACGAGGCAGCAGTAGACCAGCAGCTCCTGTGTCCCTGTGAGCTAAAATCACTGATTTTCTCTATGGACTTTGGTGCGGGAGAGTGAGTGGTTTACAAACTTCACTTTCCTGTTGGAAAAGTCTGTCAGTTTGTGTCACTGAGGTTTTTAAACTCTGAAATCACAAAATAAGACATTTGAACTCACTGCTGGAGGCAGAGTGAGTTCAGATATGAGCGGTTTCCTGTTGGTAAAGCGATCGCCCTGTGCTCCCGTCCCCACAATAAAGCTCCTCTTTCTTTTGCTTTATCGTCGTTCATTCCAACAATTCTATCTGTGGAGATGTCACTTGACTCCCGGTCAGCCGTCTGGCGTGTTTGCCCTCATCCTCGCTTTGTGAGATTAACTGCTGTGGCAAATAATCAGCAGCGCGGCGGTGCTGCTGATTCAAAGCCTGGCGGCGATAGCTGCTAGGCAACCAGAGGTAGCTGATCCGTGTGAGCTGGCGTGGCACGGCACGGCACGGCACTGGTGCACGCAGCTGTCTGAGGCCTGGCATTCGGGAAATTCCATTAATTAGCCACTGCACTGTTTTCTACCATTGCTCTGCTGCTGCTGCTCTGTGTTTGCTGTCACTAATGACTTGACTAATGAGACCGTTAGTGTCCACTGAACTCATGGTGACACTCGGACGCTGAGTGATGGGTCAGTTTCAAACTGCTGGGCTTCTTCTTATCAGCTCTGCCCAAACGTCCCCCTCACCCAACCCTAACGTTTATGAGTAACCGGGACGAGGTCGGGCAGATAAAGAGCTCAATGGCGGTGGCGGTAGCAGCAGCAGTGGCTCGGCCCCGCGCTCGCTGTGGTCAGGCCCGTGAGGTCAGCACGGCCGCCTGTCATCAGCTGATAACGGAGCAAATCCAGAGCTGCTGATTCAGTCACATCCAGACGCCGATAATTAGCCGTAATGTCTCAGAGCTGCACCATAAACCAGATCCTGGCACAGATTAACACAGAGAGTTCAGCCACTCTCATTCAGTCAGATTCAGTCCTTCTGTTAGCAACTTCCTGTGTGCAGGATTCTTTTTTTTTTTTTTTTTTTTGACGGATCAGTCAGAATTTTTTGTGATAGGTAGGTGATCACCTAAGTATGCTCCCGTTAAATTTTGCTGAGAATCTGCCCACAGATGATGCCATTAAACATTATTCAACCAATCCCATTTTCTTACAATGGTCACATCTATAGGAAATAACCTAAAATATCTCTGTCAAGACACTTCGGATTTGAACTTAATTTGTTATGTGTATGTAGGATCTGACACTGTACCATCACACCAAATTTCATCTGGATTTAATCCAGATTACAGATTTGGCAATAATTTAAAAGTAACATGGTTCAGTCCCATTGAAGGAGTTCAGATCTGTGTATCTCAGCCACATCTTTACAGTTCACTCTGAATTTTTTGTAATGAGTAGGTGATCACCCAAGCATGTTCCCATTAAATTTTGGTAAGAATCTGCCCACTGATGACATCTCAAAACATTATTAAATTAATCATCCAATCCCAATCTTTTGTAATGGGCAAATCTGTTAAAGAAATCGAAAATATTTCTGCGGAAACTCATTGTATTTGAACGGAATTTGGTATCTGTATGCAGGAACAGGCACTCTACCATTGGGCTAAATTTTTTCTGGATCTAATCCAGATTACGCATCTGGCGGTAAAACACACCCACAAAAAAATTGTCTGGATTAATCGTGCAGTGCATTTTTCCTAAGACTCTTTTTATTCTATGGCTAATCCTGATTTGATGATGTACGATGGTAATTTTACACTGTATAAGAGGGAAAAAAGAATCAAATATTAAATATTAAAATAAGATACACAGAGAATATACTATACAATATTACAAAGCAGCAATGTTAAATGTGTATATACTGTAAATTTGAGCAGTTTGTGTAAAGTTTGAAAGAAAAGAGGAATTACTGTCAGTGAATAAAATCATTAACAATGAATATGTACTAGATACAGTTTGTATGTAATGATTGTTGATTTTGTAATATTAAAAATATAATAATGTAATAAATCAGCAGACATATTTAGTTTTCAGACCTGTTTGCATTAACACACAAACATCTGAGACACATTGACCCGTGTTGTCCACTCATATCACTGCTCTGTGTGTGTGTGTGTGTGTGTGTGTGTGTGTGTGTGTGTGTGTGTGTGTGTGTGTTCCCGCCTCTTTACCGTCCACAGTGAAGAGGAAAAAAAACCCAGCACCATCTGTTGTGATGTAAATGAGCTGCTTTGTTGTTGCCTGTGGGACATGACACAGCTGATAACAGCACAAACACTGTTTGCTGAACACCAGCGTGTGTGTGTGTGTGTGTGTGTGTGTGTGTGTGTGTGTGTGCGCTCTTATCACACACACTCGCCTCCATCACCTGCTGCGCTGCTCTTATCTCTACTTCCTGCTAAATTAACGCCCGATGGCTACAGCATCTCATACACACACTGGTTTCCATGACTTCAGAGGACATTACATTGACTTCCATTAGGACATTCCATTGACTTCCATTCATTTCCTGGAGACTTACTCTAACCTTAACCATAATTACTAGTGTCCTAACCCTAAACCTGACCCTAATCCTAACCTAAACCTAATTCTAACCCTAACTCTAAATCCAGGTCTTAGCCATGAAAAAGCCCTTTAAAGAAGTGAGGACCGGACAAAATGTCCTCACTTTGACAAAATGTCCTCACTTTGTTGGTGTTCATACAATTTTTTTGTCCTCACTCTGCAAAAAAATACAAGAGCACACACACACACACACACACACACACACACACACACACACACAGTGCTGAACTGGCTGAACAGGAGAAAACACTCACACAGATCTCCACCTGAGCATTTGGCAGATGCATTGTGGGTAATGTAGGAAGGTCAATACATGGCGTTTTTTGAAAAGTGCATGATAATCTGATGAAATTACAGCATGATAATCCTTCAGTTCTACTCTGACAACACTTGTGTCCTTTCTGTCTTTGTTTCTGTCCTTCCTTCCTTCCTTGTCCACTCAGTTTCAACATTATCAATAATGTCCCCTAACTTATTTAATTATTATTATTTATTTATTTTAATCTTCCCCAAAATCCAATAATTTATTGGCTGGGTCACCGACCAATCTAAATTCCTAAAACATCTCCTTTTACCAGCTGCTCGCAGACAGACGGACAGATGGTCACATGACCCTCTTGATGGGGGTAATGAAAGCAGAGAACGGTGCCAATAAAAGAATCAGAAGAAGAAAATACATTATACTGTCTGTATTTTTGAACCTAGAGCAAAAAATAGAGTAACACTATTAAAGAAGAGTTGAATAATCCCAGTCCTTATCATTTATCTGAGCTCGCGTTCCTGCGGTTATTTCCTTGTCACTATCTCATCAGCATCAGCTCATTTAAAAGTAAAAATCCACAGATTATATCAGATGTTATGTTTGATAACGGATCATTCCAGCACACAGAGAGCAGAGTTTATATTTGAACTTCATTTTCCTGTCGCTGATTCAGATTTTTAAACTTAGTTTTGTTGTTATTTTTATTATTATTATAAAAAAAAACAAAACACTCATCCTGTTCTGTGTTGTTTGTTTTTCTCGCAGCCCTCACCTGAGCTTCAACAACCTGACCCTCATCTCCACACACGGTTTCCCTGGAGACTATAACCACCATCACCATGACGTCGGGTTTCTGTCCACAAAGTGAGTCTCACAACAATGTCACACATGAAATTAGATTTGATAAGACAAACCAGTAGAATCTTGTAAAAGGTTTTTTTGGTCTCAAAAACTTGATAAATACTACAGAAGACCACATGCCACATGCTATACTTTTCCTAAAAACAAAATTTTTTTAAAATTAAATATCATAATTCTGGCTTATTTAGTTTTTTGTTTGTTTTCCAAAAATATTTGCTCTAGTGATCCCTAGAGAGGAAAAAGCCAAAGAGAGAATTATTCACGCGTGTCCCTAATTCTGCTGTCAGTTTGTTTAGTTTTGATGACCTGTTTCATGTTTTTAACATTTACTTCATTCATTTTTTTTCTTTAATTTAAGATAAATAAGTGCACAACAGTGTTAACACAACATGCAGATTGGAGAGAAAGACTGTAAATGTTCAGTAAGGATGTTTCACTCGCTGTCTTTAAACTACAGAAGATAATCTGGGCCACATGAGGATTTTTATAAAAACAAAAAAAAGACAGAATTTTGAGAATTATCTGGTTTCCTCCCATAGTCCGACTACATGCAGATTTGGGGGTTAGGCAAATTGGACTCTTTTTCTAGATTGACTGTGAATGTGAGAGTGGATGGTTGATCCCCATCTTTTACTTTATGTCAGCTGGGATTAGGAACCAGCACCCCCACGACCCTCAGGTGGTATAAAATGAGTGAGCGAGAATTAATCTGAAAATTCTGAGGGAAAAATTTCTGAATTCTGACCCTAATTTCAGAAATCCAAAGAAAAAAAAAACTCAGAAATCTCTGAATTCTGACTTTTATCTGAGAAAATATCTGAAAAAACACTTTAATCTAAAAAAAAAATCAGGTTTTTGCTTTGTTTCCCATAAAAAAAAATCCGCAAGTGGCATTAATCATCTGTGCTAAACTGGCAAATTGTGGAAAAATAAAAATTAAATTGGATTGGAATTACACAGTGTAACAGTCACCACCTTCCCTCATCAGCCACAGAAAAAACATCATGTCTTGACCTTTGATACGTTTGATTCACCGCAGAAGAAGAAGAAGAAGCTGTGACTCATGTTTCCACATGTGGATGTTTCCTCATGTTTCCACATGTGGAAACATGATGGACCGAATGTTTCAGTTCCTCCGCAGCTCTGTGTCGTCCCTCTGTCTCCTGCAGTCACGCCTACAGCAGCAGAGACTTGGCGCTGCTGCCTGTGCGTCCCTGCGTCGCCGTGGTGACGGGCAAAATGGTGGGCATCGACAGGAATTCCAAACGCGTGCTGGTGCGCGGAGGCGAAGCGGTGCCGTACGACCACCTCGTCATCTGTACCGGCCTGCAGTACCAGGTTAAAACACAGTTACATTTTGGTCGGGTAGTGTGTTATATTTTAGTTACTGTTACAAAATAAAAAAAAAGTAATGGTAAAGTTTGAAGTAAAATATACAGCGAAACAAAAAATAAAATAAAAAAAAAGTCATGTCCAAAGGCAAGTTACAAAACTATGAAAGAAGATTTGAGCCATGTGTGTACGAGTCTGTGGAAACATAGTGGAAAAAATAAAAGCCAAAATTCTGAGGAAAAACAGAAATCTGACTTTAATTTCAGATGACTGTTTTTGATTTATTTATTTTTTTTTCAGAGAAATTCTGAGAAAAAAAAGTCAAATTTCTTAGTTTCTCTGTCTTTTTCTTTATTATTTGGTTTTGGACAACTCGATAGTGCTAACATAGAAGTCAAGGAGGCAGCACCTTATTCAGTCAGTGTTTATTTCTGTAGCACTTTACATTATATGCAAGGTTCTCAATTTACTTATACAAGGAAACATACAAGGAAAAATAAAAACACAGGAATAAAATACACAATAAAAAGTAAAGAAAACCAATAAACCAATCAAAGAAGAATCACTAATATTAGAAACATAAATATGTTTGAGTTTACTTTTAAAAACTCTGGAACGGTGACCCCAGTGTTTGTGTCTTGACCTGGGGTCAGACCGCAGCCGCTGACCTGATGAGCGTAAAACTCGGTCATTTTCACGTACCGTTAAAATCTCTAAATAAGGTGGAGCGAGGACGTTGGTGGCTTCAAAATCAAAGAGTCCAATCTTACAATCAGTTGTGAAATGAACGTGGGTGACGTGTATTCAGTCTACTGTTGAAGTCATTAGTCATATCAGAGCTTCTTAGCATGATCGCTGATATCTGACAATTCATTTTAAACCCAATATTGTGCCAATAAGATCGTGAATCCTGATTTGAACTGAGGAATTCCTCAGTTTGTCTGCATACACTGAGATACTCACCTAAAATGACATTTTCCTCTCCTCTCTGATCTTCCTCATTTGACCTCAGCATGAACTTTGTTTAACTGTTTATTTTATTCTGTAATAAATCACTGAATTAAAGCTGTAGTACACAACATTTAAATATCAACAAATGCCTGTTAGATTTAAATCACTGTCAAATGACTTCACACAGTGTTGATTAAGTCTGTCAATTCGTTCTGCATTTTTTATGGGATAAATGCTTCTTGTCTCCGCCCACCGCCTGTTCTGCTGCTGTATACAAGCAAACGCTCCCTCAGTTAGGTCTGATAGTCTTGCCTGACAGTCTGTTTTCAGATGATGTACTGTGGCTTTAACTTGCTCGTTGACAAACCGTTGCAGCCCAGAAAGTATCACTCTTTCTCATTTGTGCTCATTTTCTATACGATGTGTTGGACGTAACCGGTCTTTCCGTGTCACGTGACGCCGCAGGTGCCCCGTCCCGCCGCTCAGCCACAGACTCCGCCCACTCACGGCAGACACGCCGGGTCCGTCCCCTCCAACTTCCTGACCCTGAACGACCTCCACGACTGCACGGCTGCTCGCCACTGGCTGAGAGACAACTTTGTGGAGCAGGAGGGTGAGTGTGTGTCACACACACACACACACACTTGTCTTACTATCTTTGTGTGGACCCTCAGAGACATAAATCATTCCCAAAGCCCCTAACCCTAAAACCAGGTCTTAAGCCTGAAAAAAAGCCCTTTAACCCCGCGGGGACCAGACAAAATGTCCCCACAAAGAGAGGTTTGGACAGGTTCTGGTCCCCACAAGGATAGAAAGACATGTACACACACACACACTGTATAATGTCATTGCTGAAGTGGCCTGGTATAATTAGCGGTTAATTAGCAGCAGAGAAATCTTTCATGTGTGTGAATTAGCTCGGCCTCTTCCATCCACTCGTCATTATCAGATCACTGTCTGTGAGCCAGGCTTGTTCAACACACACGCGCACACACACACACACACACACACACACACACACACACACTCACAAAGTGTCATTAAGCAAAAATGAATCTGCTCTCTGAAGGAATTGTGCCGAGATGGAGTGTGAGGCTTTTCTACAGACTAATTAGTGAATCGCTCTGATAAAGGAACTCCATTAATAAATGCTAATGGCTGCGGCAGCAGATACTGAGTTTATTTCCATATTCTAATAACAACAGAAGGAAGCAGAGTGTGTGTATGTTAATTCAGCCCCAGCCCTCAGAGAGGTTTTTGTTTGAGGAAAACCAACACTGTGTTTGTTTGTCTGTCTGTTCTCTCCGTCGCTCTGTTCTCTGAGTATTAAACCTTAACACTTCTTGTTGTCGCTTCTAAAGCCAACAAACAAACAGAAGGAGACGGTGCAACAGTGGTCTTCACTGATGTGTTTTTCTGTATTATTTCCTTAATATAAGGGATTTTTTTTTTTAAAAAATGATAACTTAGAGAAAGCCTTGTGAGCTGTTGCAGCTCTTTGTTCAGCACCATGGACAGAGACGGTGAAAACAGCAGCTGGTAAATCACAAGAACATGTTCACGTCTTTATCTCACAACAGGAAAGTGAAGTTGTAAACCACTCACTCTCCCACACCAAAGTCCATAGAGAAAATCAGTGATTTTACAGCACAACACACAGGAGTTGTTGATCCACTGCTGCCTCCATTGAAAGTTAAAATATCTTATTTTGTTAATTCGGCATTTGAAAATCCTAATTTATATTTACCTCAGTGACACAAAGTGACCACACGAGGCAGCAGTAGACCAGCAGCTCCTGTGTCCCTGTGAGCTAAAATCACTGATTTTCTGGACTTTGGTGTGGGAGAGTGAGTGGTTTACAAACTTCACTTTCCTGTTGGAAAAGTCTGTCTAACAGTGAGATAAAGGCGTGAACATGTTCTTAAGATATTGTACTATTACTAAATAAAAGAATAAGACATTTGAACTTACTGATGGAAGCAGCAGTGAATCAACAACTCCTTTGTGCTGTGATGCAAAATTGTTGATATACTAATATATTTTTTTTCCTGACTGGAACTATAGGATTTTTGATGCTGCCAAATATCAATATTTAAACACAGTGAAAACCGTTCTACATGTGTTTCTTGTTGTCCAGATAATGCAGTTGTGTATGGAAACAACATAGACGTCTACACCACAGTGGAGACGTTGCTCAGCCTCGGCGTCCGTGGGTCTCGTATCCACGTCGTCCTCCCTCCTCCTCCTCCTCCTGAAACCGCTGCCTTCTGCTTCAGTGATCCTGCTGTGGAGAAAGCCGTGGCTGCAGCTCTGCAGAAGAACCAGGTCCAGGTCCACCGTAACTGTCTTCTGGATCAGATGAACCACGGCGAACACGCGGACCTTCTCACATCAGTGTCCTTCACCACCGACGCAGAGACTCTCCATCTCCTCTGTGGAGTAAGTCATATGTGACATATGTGACAAACCCAGCAGATCTTTTCACCATTACACAGCAACTTATTCTTTACACAAGTAAATGTTGTGGAAACAGTGGTGAGTTTTCAGAGCAGAAGAATCTCCAGCAGCTTGTTGGTCATTTGTTAATTTTCCTCTGGAAACAGTGTGTGTGTGTGTGTGTTTGTCGAGCACAAAATGAATTTGGTTTGTTTCTCGTTCTCATTATTTCAGACCCAAACTGTGTGACAGTGTGTGTACTTGTTCATGCATCTTTGTGAGGACCAAAAAGCTTATAAACCACACGAAGTGAGGACATTTTGTCTGGTCGTCCCAACTTAAAAGGGCTTTTTGAGGGTTAAGACTTGGTTTTAGGGTTAGAATTAGATTTAGTGGTTAGTTAAGGGTTAAGGTAAGTGGCCTCACAAAGACTGCTGCACAAACGTGTGTGTATGTGTTCTTGTATTTGTTGCCTCTTTAGGACCTTCTCTGTCATAAACACTGACCTTGTCAGGACCAGTAGTCCTCATGGAGACCAAAACCTGGTCCTTATGAGGCAGAACCTAATTTCTGAGAAAGTGGTTAGGTCAATGGTCAGGGTTAGTCATTAACTGGTTATGGTTAATTAGGGTCAGGGATACAGCTTTGTCTAACCAAATGTCAGAAATTGTCAAAAAATGTTGATCAGTGTTTGTCAAACCTAGAAATGATGAAGTTCTCAAATGTCTTGTTTTGTCCACAAACCAAAATGATTGTTGAGTGGAGCAGCCGTTTCCTCATCCAGTGTATGAAGTATTCTAACCAAAACCAGACACTTTGCTATAAAAAGGGTTAAATATTAAACTCTACAGACGAAATCTGATCCTCCCTCAGGTTTTTATCAACCTCTCCAGTAAAGGAGTCGACGGCGACGCCTTCAGGTCCATCAGCAGCTCCTTCCTCGTCTTCGACGGCCGACTCGTCATAAACGCCGCTTTCCAAACCAGTGACCCGACCATCTTTGCCGCGGGACCCGTCACCAAATTCTCCCGCCGCTACCACACGGACGAGTGGTCGCACGCCAACTTCAACTCCAAGGAGGTGGGTCGGGACCTGGCAGCCATGATGCTGACCATCCTCGACCCGACGCAGGAGCCAAAGGACGAGGCTGCGTCTGACCTGGACCATCTGGTGCCGCTGTACACACAGGCCAAGATTCAAGGTGTGGCTCAGTTTTAGTATTAATGGGATAGTTCAGGTTTTTTAAAGTGTGGTTATATGATGTACTGACACAGAGTCACAACTTCCTGAGCCGTTTGTGCCTCCTGTTGAAACCACGGGACCAAGAACCAACAGAGTTGCTCTCAATGGAAACATGGCTAGAATTAGTGAAATGATCAGAACATTGCAGTCACTTAAAGGCAGTTTACGTCTACGATATCTTCAGAACACGTTCACGTCTTTATCTCCCTGTTAGACAAACTTTTCCAACAGGAAAGTGACGTTTGTAAACCACTCACTCTCCCACACCAAAGTCCATAGAGAAAATCAGTGATTTTACATCACAGGGACACAGGAGTTGTTGATCCACTGCTGCCTCCATCACTAAGTTCAAATGTCTTATTTTGTCAATTCGGCATTCAAAATTCTTTTTATAAATTTTTACAAAGTGACCACACGAGGCAGCAGTAGACCAGCAGCTCCTGTGTCCCTGTGAGCTAAAATCACTGATTTTCTCTATGGACTTTGGTGTGGGAGAGTGAGTGGTTTACAAACTTCACTTTCCTGTTGGAAAAGTCTGTCTAACAGTGTGAACATGTTCTTATGATTTTATAGACTTAAACTGACTGAATATTTTATTAAGTGGCTAAATTAGTTTTTCCTGGTGTCCCCAAAATTATCCTAAAACTATCCTATCCTCAAATCTTAAAAACTATATTCTACAACATTGTGGCAGCAGTAAACAACAGATTTATTATAAACACTAAATTCCACTAGTGTCTTTACTGCACTTCTCTGCTCCGTGTCCGTCCTCCCGTCCGTCTGTGACGTCCTCTGCTTTTATCTGAGAGAATTCACGCTGCCGATATTTATTTCATTTCGCTTCAATAAAACTTTTTACTGTGACGTCCGAGGTAACAATGCTGCTGTTATTCACAGAGCGACCAAGGCCAGTCCACAGGTTACATAAACACAACAGCCACTCGGCTTCACTCTTCTCTCGCACACATGAACTTTTCAGAGCGAGGTCGGCGTTTGCATCTGTGGGCCGATGCTAACAATGCTATCAATTATCTGCTGTTGTGCAGTTTCAGTGCTACGATCCACGTTCCAGCACTCAATACATTCTTACTTTGATGAGTTCTCCTTCTCCTCCTGACACTGGTCACACTGTTTGTCTGTTTAATCATGGTGTTTTCTGGATTATTGTGGCGCAGCCCGGAAACTGGGTTATTTTTCTGGTTGTTCGTTCTGTTTTAGTTTAAAAAAAGAACAAAAAAACAGTAAAAATGTCAGTTATTACAAAATTATATCTTCAAATTCATGTTTTTTCTTCATGTATATCAAAAGGTAACATTTGTTGATGTAGGACAGTAACATGTTGTAACAGTGCCTTTTTTTTTGCTAATGCAATTAAAGTTTTTAATTTTTCAAAAAAACTTTTGAAATGTTGGGATTTTAATGCTGCTATTACCACACAGTGGCTCTGTAATATCTTTAAGTTCTCATCCTTGCAACAGAATAGCATTAAAGAATTAGCAATAAAAATATTATTACATTTTAATTTTACCTTATTTATGTCTGAACATGTAATTTTCTCCAAATTGCTCAGTCCCAGTATTAAATGCAGGAAAACACATGTCAGTGTGGGTGGAACCTTTCAGATTTGTAGAGATTACTACATTAACTGATTGTCAACTATTAGTAAGTTTACAAGTTTCTGATATATATTTTTTTTTTTGCTTCTTAAATGTGAATATTTTCTCTTTTCTTTGCTTCATGGAACAAAGAAATCATTAATTTTGGTTGAAGACATTTGAGAATATCATTATTTCCAGGTTTGGGAAACACCACTCAACATTTTTTGGCATTTTATGGTTCAAAGAACTGATTGATTCATCAGCAATGAAAATAATCTTGACTTAAAGCCCAGAAAAGGTTTCACAAAAGCAAAAACAGAGAGCGATGATATGAAAACAGTCCTTTTCAGTCAACAAATGTGCAGATTAAACTGTTAATGACTGCAGCTTTGACCTTCTCTCTCCTCAGGAGGGAAACTTCCTGGAGGTTACAACTACCTGCACGTTACCAAACCCACTCCCACTGACCTGACTCCTCCTCCTCCTGTTCCACAGGTGAGTGTTTTTACCTCCACACGAATAAAACTGGATAATTCCAGGTTTTCAGTCCAAACGTCTGAATCTTAATCTGAGCATGAAAATCTGCTACAAAAGAACCTATCAGAGTTTTGTGCTGAAAAGTCAAAGGTCAAGGTCACTGTGACCTCACAGTTCCTTTGTCTGCCTTTTGACTGTGTTGTGAAGGTTCCGTGTGTGAGACTGAGGTTTATTTGTTGCAGAAGTTAAACATAAAACAATTATTTAAATGGGTTTTTTGAGAGTACAGTCACCTGAACTTATCACTTTTTGTCTTCTCAGAATGAATAATCACAACAAATGTTACTTACTACAGCTTCAAATCCTACAAACAAACCATCTTTGCAAATAGTTTTGTTTATACACAGTATATCATCACACCCAGAAATAAGAATCAGGTTTATTGCTAAGTTAAGCTTTCACAATACAAGAGATTTCTTTTGGTCATTGTTGCAAAAGAGCAACAACTGTATAAATGAGATTTAAATAAACATAATAAGAAAATAAAGACGATAGAGTCCATTATATACAAGTGAAAATATATGGATATAAAATAAAAAGTAAATCAGTGTCGACATTCATTCTGGAGAAGGTGTTACACAGAACCGGCAAGCAGGAAGTGAAACACTGCCGTGCCGTTTTAAATTCATAATGTTCCAGCTGGGATTCCAGAATATTGTTGATTTTAAAAGTTCACTGCTGCTGTTTCTCTGCACGTTCAAACAGAAAAGGATCAGACTTGTCTCACACGAGTGATCCTGTCAATGCGACGTCCTCCTCCTGAATAAACCCAGGAACATGAATGAATTAAAGCAAAACACAAGTGGCCGTTAAATCTTATTGTTCTCCATGAAAACTTGCAGGACAGAAGGATCGTGAGCGGGCGAGTGGAGACGGGGAACTACTTCGCTTTGCACCTGGACTGCTACGAGCGGGTGGAGACGCTCACCTGCTTCTCCCTCAAGCCCCTCCCTGTCTCCAATTACCTGAGCCTGTATGGGAAACACCAGCAGCTGCTGGGCCAGCTGCTGACCCGCTACCACCAGAACCTGATCCATGACCTGTACAGGTGAGACAGGAAGCTCAAGTCTGTAAACCACTCACTCTCCCACACCAAAGTCCATAGAGAAAATCAGTGATTTTAGCGCGTTGTGACACAGGAGCTGCTGGTCTACTGCTGCCTCGTGTGGTCACTTTGTGTCACTGAGGTAAATCTGAACAAAGGATTTCAAACACTGAAGTGACAAAATAAGACAATTGAACTTAGTGATGGAGGCAGCAGCAACTCCTGTGAGTGGTTTACAAAGATAGTGTAGACTTATGCTGAAGCCAAAAAAACACAACCTGAACTACACTGTATTGTCAGTGTAAATAAAACCGTCCTCATCTAAAATGAAAAACAAAACTTGTCTTTCATTGAAAACAAGGCCGTAAAAGGGGAAATTTTTCTTTTAGCTTCAGGAACTGAAGAACAGAGCTGCTGGAATAAGCTGTTTTGAAGAAAATAATGTCTGTTTTCTATTTGTTTCCAACAAAGTCGCTTCACCAAAGTGGTATTCTATTGAATTTTGTATGTCTCTATTATTTTTGTCACAGTAGCAGTGGTCATTTTTATGTATCAGGCAGCAGGTGGGCCATGTTTATAAAAATAACAGTTTTCATAACCGAGTTCTGAGAAAGTAAAAAAGTAAAAAAAAAAAAAAAAAGTCACTTTCCTCTGACATTTTCTTTGAAATTGTTAGAAACCTGGAAGAGGAAATGGGTTTTCAGAAAGCTGCTCGTAGTGAGACCTCTGGTCGTGTGTCTGACCCAAAACATTGTGATACAAGGACACGAGTGAACAGAGAGAGAGGACGCCGTGTCCTTTGTCCTCACACTGTCCCTGTGTGTGTGTGTGTGTCAAACAGCAGTGGGTGACCTGCTTCTGAGGTTTCACTAAATGACCCCAGACGTGGACGTCTATTGTCCCTCCCACCTCCTAATCTGTTTATGCAGCTCCCCAATCTGTCTCTGTGGTCGGTGGTGGAAGGAGACAAAGCCGCGGCCTCCTCGCCGCAGAGGCCGACGCCTCCTCGCCGCAGAGGCCGACTCCTCGCCGCGGCGCCCGCTCAGCTGACTCGTAAAGTCATTGTGGAGGCTGACAGAGCGTCACAAGCCGTTAAAGTAATCGATTGACCGTGTGGCGGCTGGAGGTTATTCAACAGACGCAGTTAGTGTGTGTGTGTTTGACTCTAAGTGACTCTAAGCTGATATTTAAAGGGTCACTTCACCCAGATTATCACAGAAGACACTTCCTCTTGTGGCGTCAAAACCAAGCAGAAGAAAATGAAGATGGATTGTCAGTAGTAGAAGTTCTGCATTCAAAACTTCTCTTTAAAAATTATGGAGCTTTTCCACTACAAAGTGCTGAAACTGTAGTGGGGAAAGTGCCAATAGTTCAGGTTTTTTGGATGAGGTCCTGACACATAATCAGCGCTGACTGTGCTGTGAGCGCCCCCTGCTGCTGAGAACCAGCCTGAGACACAGCTCTCTCTCTCTGTTTTTCAGATTTTAAAACAGATTTTAGTTTCCTAACTAAAGACTCAGCAGATAAAATCCACATCAGTTTAAGTCAGCGATATCTTCAGAACATGTTCACGTCTTTATCTCACTGTTAGACAGACTTTTCCAACAGGAAAGTGAAGTTTGTAAACCACTCACTCTCCCACACCAAAGTCCATAGAGAAAATGAGTGATTTTAGCTCACAGGGACACAGGAGCTGCTGGTCTACTGCTGCCTCGTGTGGTCACTTTGTGTCACTGAGGTTAATCTGAACAAAGGATTTCAAACACAGAAATTTACAAAATAAGACATTAGAACTTAGTGATGGAGGCAGCAGTGGATCAACAACTCCTGTGTGCTGTGATGTAAAATCACTGATTTTCTCTATGGACTTTGGTGTGGGAGAGTGAGTGGCCAATTATTAAAATAGTTGACATTATTTGAGTGAGTTTTAAAGCCTTTGGTGTCGGTTGTGAACAGCAGAGCTTTTAAACTTTTTTGTGACATGTCCCTGTGTGTGTGTGTGTGTGTGTGTGTGTGTGTGTGTGTGTCTGCAGCTTCTTCACACAGAGTTCCTGTTTAGTCGTTTACCACGACAGATTTTCTGACTTTGAGCAGGAGCTTCAGCAGATCATTGCACAGAAACTCCAGGTTTGTGACAATGGACGCCTTTTATTTCTTTTTAATTTCCCTGTCTACATTTTTTGTTGTTATTTCTTGTTTGTCTTATATGATCAAGGAACAAAACTACAGTCCAAAATAGTTTTTTTGTGGTTTTCATTCTTTCTTTGTTTCTGGTCTTTGTTTCTTTATTTGTCTTTGTTTTCATTCTGTCATTGTCTTTTGGTTTTGTTTTTTCATTCACACATTTATTCTTTCTTTCCTTCCTGTCAGAGGTTTAAAGGTTTAATATCAATCCTATGGAACAAAAACATATGAAATAGATTTGAATACATCTGTGACTGCAGACTAAACTTGAGCAAGTCTGAATACATTTTCAGAATAAAAATAACCTTTGCAGTCAATGCAGTCATTTCAGTGAAAATGTCTACATTTTGTTTTTGAACTTGGTCGTCAGGGCGACGCCGAGTCGACGCAGCAGCAGCCGACGACGGTCGACGGTGCGTTTGAAGCCGCAGAGACTCGAGCGGCTCTGAGAAGCCGAGCAGTGAAATATCTGAGCTACAACAGGAACCTGCTGCCCATGTTCGCCTGCTCGGGTCAACTGTGACCAGACCAGACCAGACCAGACCAGACCACTACCACAGTCAGCCAAGGTTTTAAGGTCCACATCGACTGTCATTTGTTACTTTTAACAAAAAATGTTTGATCATTTTAGGTGAAATGTTTGGACTTTTTTTTTAAATAAAAGATTTTAATTTTTAATTTTAAATATCAGAACTTCACACTGACGAAAAAGACTTTATTCATATTTCCTGCCATGGAAAAATTACCTGAGGAAACTTTGACACGTCATTTCATTTGATCAATTTGTTTTTTTTGTGTCCTTAAATATGATACATTTTACAGTTTTTTACAGAAGAACCAATCTTCATGGAAGAGGATTAGGACCACGTGTAAACCTTTTTGGCCTCTGAAATTAAGATTAAAATCTGAATTTTAACTGACTTTGACTTTTTTTCCTCAGAATTCTGTCATATTTCTTTCTATTTTGTTAACAAATGTTGTTTTACATGTGGCCTCCATCGTCCAGTTATTTAAATTTTACTCCTATAAGCATCAAATAATTGAATTTTAAACATTAAAAGGACTGTGAAGGAGTGTGAAGACTCTTCACTCCTTCACAGAATTACATGACATTGTTTCACAGAGGAAACAAAGAAATGGGATTACTGACTTTTTTTTCCCCTCTATTATCTGCCAACTGTAACTGAGTGCGACCTTTGCCCCCTGTGACTCTGCAGCAGCGTGACCAATCACAGAGCGGCTGCAGATGGGGGGGGGGGGGGGGGGGGGGAGTGTCACTCTACAGCTGTATGCTAATGAGGCTGTCTGTCAGGAAAATAACCACACACACACACACACACATGTCCTGCAAACCAGAAAACACATGAGTCACTCTGATATTAATCATTTATTCTGATAATTAAATTCTGATAATTGTGACATAAACATATACATTTAATAAACAAGGGAATTATTAAATCTCCTGTTCTAATACTTATTAATAAATAGTTATTTACTTTGACTGTTAATGGTTTATTTAGTGATTTATTGATATATCGATTTCCAGTGATTGATATTTGTTGAGATTAATTTTCCAAAGATAAAATAAAATAATATACACACAAAGACCAAAGAGCAACAAAAGTATTTGTAATAAATCTGATAAAAGGGTGAAGAAAGAAGCTAAAGCTTAATTACTCCTTCAACACTTAGCTTTAGAAATCATCATCTTTACTAAAATATGGTTACTGTGACAACAAATTATTAGTGTTAGCTTGTACTTATAGAAAACTGCCAGATTAAATCATTCTTATGTATTATTTTATAAATGGATCATATTTTCTACTTCCTCTGTTTCTTTATTTGAAGGTTTTACATTTTTATGATAGTTATCACGATACACTGTATTTTGTGTCTTATTTTTGAAAAAAGTCTCTGTAATGATGGACTAAAACTGTTGTAGCAGCAATATGAAGCATATTAATATACTGTAGTACTGCATAGTAGTGTTAGTATATATTTTGTGCAAAGCAATCTTGAAATTAGACATATGTATCTCACACAACTCATTTCTGTAATTTTCGTTTTTAAAATGGAAAAATCCCTGTTTTTTTTGGCCAAAATAATTTCATCCATTGAGTTTATTTCCTCCCGTTTCCATCACACATTCAGTAGTTTGAGGGTTTTTCCTTTTAATACGAGAGGAAAACTCTTGAATCGATGCTGGAAATCATTGATTACAGATTATTTCGGAGACAGTGACGGACAAAAACAAGTGTTTAGTTCAGAGGAAATCGATATATGAAGTATTTACGATTTAAAGAAAATGGCATTGACTTGTTCTCTTATACAGCTGTTGGGTTTGTTGTTGATCCTGATCGACTCTGAACAGAACCTTCAAATATTTTATTTTAATTAATATAAGATTCTTTATTGTCATTGCACTAAAACATTGTATCAGACTGACCCGGGCCAGAACAAACTAACCTGGACAAATCAGACTGAATTGGTCACATTAAATGGTCAAATTGGACTGACTGGTTCAGAATAGTCTGACTGAGTGGAATTAGACCGTGTCGGATCAGATTAACCAGGTCTGACCCACAGATTAGCGGGTCTGACTGGTTCGAATCAGATCAACAAGGTCAGATTAGAATGAATTAGTTGCATCAAACTAACACGGTGAGATTAGACTGAATGGGTCAGAACAGAATGAGTGAGTCAGACTTCATGTGCAGGAATTGGGTTTGGTGTTTGTTTCCTTTTTAAATAATCTGGGTTTGTCCCATTTTTGAAGACACACACTGACAGAATCTGGTGGTCAGATTGTTTCTGAGGCCCCTCCCACCACCTCCTCCACCTCACTGACCCCCCTTCCCCCGACCCCCCCGACCCTCCTCCTCCTCCTCCTCCTCCTCCCCTTCTGTTTTTTAACTGTGCAATTTCCTCTCAATCCCGGCTTCTCTCTCCGTCTTTTGTGATGTAAAGTAGGAGAAAAATCCTCCTCTCCATATTAATTATGTATGCGTCACATGACAGATTCATATGTTCAGAGTTAACCGACACACACATGCCACTCCGCTGCACGTCTTCACTCTAACACCCCTTTGCTTATTTTTATCAGATTATTTAAAACATGGTCCAAAAACTCCTAAAAAAAACTGTTAAATTATAAGATTTAATCTGATGTGGAGCTGCAGCTCAGGCTGATTTTAAATAAAAAACACATTTATCCTCGTCCTCCTGTGATTAAAAACCCGTTTTTATGTTTTCCTGGAAAGTCTTTAAATACTTTAAAGTATAAAATCAGACATAAACTCCCTGAAGATGCTGAATTAAGAGATTTAATCTGGTTTGCTGCTTTAGATGTGGCTGATCTGATTCAAATCTGTATTAGTTTAATTTCTTGACCAAATTAATCCTAATTCTTCTGCTTCTGTTTGGATTTGTTTCCTGGAAAGTCTTTGAATATCGGTAATTTGTAAAAAATCTCACATCAGCTCCCTGAAGATGTTAAATAAAGAGATTTAATCTGGTTTCTTGCAGCTACTGTGGCAAATTTAAGTCTGTATCCGTTTTCTGTTAAAGTCCTTGACCAAATAATCTTATTTCTTCTGCTTCTGCAATTGGTTTGGTTTTCCTGGAAAGTCTTTGAATATTTTACCTTGTGAAATTTAACCCAGATTACCTGAATGACACAGGTTTAATCTCTGCTGGTGTGGTTTGTTTTGAAATCAGTTTTCACTTTTTATCTCACAATTTAATTAATCTGTACGTTTGTATTATTATTATTGTCATTATAATAATAATAATAATAATAATAATAATAATAATATTATTATATAAAATATAAAATATTTGAATGCTTTATAATCTAAAATCTGAAAAGTCCCTGAAAAGATTTAAATATAATCAGATTTAAAACAGGTTCTGGATTAGGCCTCACTTTTGTTTCATGTCTGAATTGAAACTCCTGTAAAAGTTTGTATTTTTAATTGTTTTTAATTCCCTGAATCAGTTTAAATAAGGAGATTATTAATTTGTGTTTGGAGCTGCTACATTTTAAAATGTTCTATATGAGTTTTCAGTGTTGTTTTTAAAAACCATTTTCATCCTCTGTGTGTTTGGATTTTTAATCTCTGAATGGATTCTGAAGCGAAGACAATGAAGCTGTGAAGTAAAGAGTTTTAATCCAGCGACGTCGTCTACGTCACACACAGATATTTACCGTAAATCCACGACAAACGAGCCAGGATTTCTCTATAAATACTTAAAAATGTACTCAAGTCATTTGTTTTTGTAAATAATAGTTTGAGGATGTTAATTTTTTTATTATAAAACTAGTTAAATTCATCATGTTCACTCTTATTTTTGTCGGTTGTTTTGCGTTTCTTATCTGGCAACCCATGAGTGTGTGTGTGTAGCTTTTTTTAGTGGGCGGGGCTGGACGTGCTTGACTGTAGCACCTAACTAGCATAGCATGCTAATGCATCACATAACTACAGTGAAATTAAACAGAGAGTTAACGACACTTTTGAATGTTTTCAACAGTCTGTTCCCAAATCTACGGCCACTTTAGACCAGTGGTTCCCAAACTCTGGGTCGGGGCCCCGCAAAGGAGTCACAAGAAATTTCTTTTGGGTCCTGAAAAATTTTTTTTAAGAATTTTTCCCGCCATTATTACAGAAGATTTACATATGTGTTTCAAAAAAACATGCATAAAATTAAACGTTTTAATGAATTTACTGAGAAACTCCTGGAATAGATTTGTTCACCAGTTAAAAATGATATTACAGTAGGTGTAGCTACAAGATGTTAGCCTGATGCTAACGTCGCTCCCTCTGTCACTGTTACAGTTTGGGTTTTTTTCCCCACAGCAGACCATGTTGTTCTCTCTTACAGTGTTTGCGGGATATTTTTTGTCTTCTGTGTGTTTAGCAAGTGTTAGCATTAGCTGACTAGTTTGTCTAAAAGCCTAATTTCAGCAATTTAATTACTCTAATTTCCAAATTAGCATTTCCCTCCAGTCTATTCGTTTTAATTTATATAATTCTGATTTATCATCTTTTACATTTATAACTTTTCCTTCATCACTTTGACATAATTTTCATCATTTTTTTTATCACAGTTTTAGCCTCCACCTCCTCCACAGACACATAGAGCGGAGGCACGTGTAGATTTCTATACAAAGTCATCAGACCGTGAAAGCAGGAGGCTGCTGGCGTGTGTCCGCGTGGAGAGTGGACTGTGTGTGCGTGTGTGCGTGCGTGTGTGTGCGTGCGTGCGTGTGTGTGTGCGTGTGTGTGTGGAGGGCTGGGGGGGGGGGGGTACAATAAAACCCTCAGGTACATCTGCTTTGCAATCTGCAAATCCTCCTCCTCCTCCTCCTCCTCCTCCATCAGCCCCTCCTCCCTGTCTCTCTCTCTCCATCCCTCCTTCCTCCCACACCCACTCTCCTCCAAATCCACAGGGAGCTCGGCTCCTCCTGATTGGTCGAGGATGAGGCAACGAGGGGCACGAGAACAATGTCATCGTGTGGACTTAAAAAGAGTGCAGCTATGTTTGAGGAGACGCCACAGGAGGAGAACAGAGGATCATCATCATCAGGAGGAGAAGAGAAGGAGAACAGAGGATCATCATCATCAGGAGGAGAAGAGAAGGAGAACAGAGGATCAAAGAGAAGGAGAACAGAGGATCATCATCATCAGGAGGAGAAGAGAAGGAGAACAGAGGATCATCATCATCAGGAGGAGAAGAGAAGGAGAACTGTGTCAGATGTTGGTTTGAGAATCTGAAAGTGGATTTTCCTTCTTCTTCATCATCTTCATCTTCTTCTCGGTGAACTTTCTTCACTCCTGTGTTTCCCTGCAGCGCTAACATGCCCAGAGGATTTCTGGTGAAAAGGAACAAGAAAACCAACCCGATCTCCTACCGGGTTCGGTCTGATGAGGAGGACGCGCGGCAGACACTAACGGACGCGTCCTCCTCTTCGTCGTCCTCCTCTTCCTCCACCTTCGCGCCTCTCTCCTGCGTCCCGGTGCGCGCACATACGCCGACGCCGTCCTGCGGGGCGGCGGCAACGGCCCCGGAGCAGGAACTCAGACCGGTTCAGTTCGGGAACCCGGAGGCGGTGTACCAGGCGCTCTACAGCCCGACCCGCCCGGTCAGCCGCGACCACGACCGCTCCTACTTCGACAGACGCTTCAACCTCGGTTCTCCGGTTTCCGCGGAGTCCTTCCCCACACCGGCGGCGCTCACCGGCGGCCTGGATCACCTGTTCGCCCCGGTTGACCTCAAGATCGGCTCCAGCAACAGCAGCCGCACCGGCACCGGCGCCGCGGCACCCGCCGTTACGCACCACAGCGTCGGCACGAAGCGGCAAAGCAGCGACGCAGAGCGCAAAAACAAACCCGCGGCAAAGAAAACCAAAGCCATCCGCAAACTGCACTTTGAGGATGACGTCACCACATCCCCGGTTCTCGGGCTCAAGATTAAAGAGGCGCCGGTGGAGCAGAACAGCCCGGGACCGCAGGGCACCGGCGGAGACAGCAACCCGCTGCAGGGCGGATTCGTATGCCAGCTGTGCCGCGAGGCGTACGCGGACCCGTTAGCCCTGGCGCAGCACAAATGCTCCAGGATCATCCGGGTCGAGTACCGGTGTCCCGAGTGCGACAAGGTGTTCAGCTGCCCCGCCAACCTCGCCTCACACCGGCGGTGGCACAAACCGAAGCAGCAGCAGCAGCAAAGCGGAGCAGAGAGCGACAAAGCGGCTGCCGCTGCCGCCGCCGCCGCCGCGGCAGGAAAGAGCGCGCTGGAGGAAGCGAAGGATTCTAGTGACAGGGACACACCCAGTCCCGGACCGTCCGAGTCCGGATCAGAGGAAGGTCTGTACGAGTGTCATCACTGCGGGAAGAAGTTCAAGCGCCAAGCGTACCTGCGGAAACACGTGACGTCACAGCACGGCCCTGCGAAACCCGCCGCGCGGGAGGAAGACGAGGACGCGGACGCGGCGGAGGACGCGGCAGCGGCGCCGCTCAACCTGAGCGCCTCCACCTGTCACGTGTGTCCGGTGTGCGGGGAGAACTTCACCAGCAGGGGCAGTCAGGAGCGACACGTCCGCCTGCTGCACTCGTCACAGGTGTTCACGTGCAAGTACTGCCCCGCCCTCTTCTACAGCTCACCGGGACTCACGAGACACATCAACAAGTGCCACCCGTCAGAGAACCGGCAGGTGATCCTGCTGCAGATGCCGCTGCGCCCCGCCTGCTGATCCCCGACCCCGCATCCGTCCACACCGTCCGACTGCAGGACCACGACAGTCCCGCCTGCAGGTTTACACTGCAAAAATATCCTTTGCAAATTCATCTCTGAAGCACACGTTTTAACCAAATTTCCTAAAGTTTTCATCTATAACTTTAAGACACTGATGTTTAATTTTGCTCTTTGTTAAAGTGAGTGTCTTATTTAGTTAACTTTTTTTATCAAAAGAAATCCTCGCACTTGTAACCTTATCGAGATGAAATGTTGTGCATTTGAGGTTTATTTTTACAGTGTAACTCAGCTGCCAACAGATTATACTTAATGTCCACTTTAAAGGTGCGTTCACACTTTCAAACAGTACGTCCTGTCTGCTTTCAGAGAATTTGGGGAGTTTACACTGCAAAAATATCCACCAACAATTCACCTCTAAAGCCAATTTCACCAAAATTTTCACCAAAAGTTTTTATTATTAATCCCTAAAAGACACAGATATTTCTTCACTGAAATCAAATCACTGTATTTTTTTTACCACAATTTTTCAGTATTTCTATCTTTGATTTCCTTAAACCCTCTTTGGCTAATTTTACCGATCAACTGGTTTAAATTAGTTTAATTTCTCAAACAAATTGTGGCCTTATTTGGGTAAAATGAGTAATAAATTGTGTTATTTTAACAGTGTAACCGGACATATCCACTTTTTAGGTGTGTTTATATTGTCAGGGTTTACACTGCAAAAAATATCCACCAGCATTTTATCTCTGAAACATGAAGCCATTTGGAAAAAAGTGTAACAGAGTACAAAGAAAATTAAAAATTTTACTAAATTTTTTTAAATTTCTTTTAATATTTTTAACACAGTTTAACTCATCGCTGCTGATGTGTTGTATATTGCCATGCTGATTTTTTTAAAAAAAGGCCAAATTAACTTGCAGTAATTTAATGTAATTTGTTGCTTTATTGAGGTAATTTTTTATTTTTTTTTTTAATTGTAAATGCAGAAAACAGATTTTCTGAATCTTAAGGTGCGAACACACTGAATGGGTTAAATATTGCTGACAAGATTTCATAAAAGAAAAGACAATTTGCTGGATTATTTAAATTTTAAAATTCAAGAATTTTTTTTTACAATTTTTTTGGGGGATTTTTTTAAACATTGCAAATAACTTTAAGCTGTGATTATTTGTATTCATCACCACTGACATGGTCTTATTTTTGACATATTAATTAAAAAAAAAAATCTAGCCTTATTGAGGTGAAATGAAAAATAAGCAAAGTTATTTTTACAGTGTAACTCTGAATTAGACGTTGACTAGCATTGGGTGCGTTCACACCGGACACATTGTAATCTCAAGCACCTGAAGCTAACAATGCTAAGCTATCATGTGTGTCACTTGACTCCAGCTGCGGGATGAACTGCTGTTAGATGTTGGCTAGCGTTAGCGGGTTGTGTTCACTCGCAACAAGTAAAAACAAGCAACAAAAATCGCGTCATGTTTGGTGCGAACACACCTTTAAAGGTCAGAGGTCAGCCTCTCACCAGGCAGGAATTTAGTGCCTTGCTCAAGAACACATCAGCAGGTACTGTGTGTGTTTGAACTCGACCAATCCACACACACGAACCTTTAAGGATTTTTTAAACATCCCTTCAAAATAAAAGCGTTTAGACTGTTAATTTATTTTTCTAGCATCTCCGCACAAGTGCTATTAGCTTCTAGACCTAAGAGAGGGGGCGCTGTGTCGACAGGCCTGAACAGACCTTTACGTCATCTCTGAGTAGCTTTAACCTACAGTAGCTCGTGGATCAGTAGCTGTTGTCTTAAAAACAACAAAAGATTTAAAAAAAAAAAAGGATGAAGACTAGCATAGCCGTTAATGCCTTTGGATTAGAAACTCCTGCTGTAAAACTGCCTTAAACTCATCGGATTGTTGGTTGGTTTTCATGTTTCACTGGCTGAATACGATATTTCTACGAATCCTTCTGTATTACCACGTTACAGTATATCCAGCTCACGTTTTTACCGAAGTCAATCCGTCTCACCACGTTTTTGATTTTAAACATAACATTCCGTCTCAACTACAACTAAAATAATGATATTTTTGTTAGATTATAAAATTCTGCTTTAATATTTGATTGAATTTCCAAACTTTCAGATTTTTTTGTTGAAATTTTCCAAAAGCTTATTGATACATAGGTAACTTCTTAACTGTTAATAAATGTTTTACTAGCGTTTCCCAAAAACGCTGTAACGTTACAAAAATGTGTTACTAAGGATCATTTTTTGGTGAAAAATTTAAAGTGAAAAAATTTTAAGGAATGACTGGAAACGTTGAAAAATAAATCACTAGGACTGTATTTTGAAATCCTTGGAATTCAACTCAAAATTTCAGCATTTCATTTTCACTTTTGTTTTTAATTTTTTTTTTTTAAACTGAAGAGGTTGAAAAGAAAACACATAATATGTGAAACATGTTTATATTAGATTTTTTAAATTTGTGTCCTAAAAAGTGAAAAATTCTGTTTTATAATAATTCCGATTGGTTGTTTTTGTTGAATTCCAGACATATATTCACAATATTTTTAATATATTTAAATTTTGGAATGTGAATCTGAGCTAGCTTATTTTATTTTTTCAATATTTATTTTGTTTTACCTCTCAGATGCTAAGATCTAAAAACAGAAGTTAAAATGACAGTTTGAACTTTTTAAAGAGTTAAAATTCAAATTTACAATTTCAATGCCAAACATTTTAGCGCAAGAAATTCAAAGGCTTTTAAAATTGAAAATATGGTGAGACACATTTACTTCCATGATTTAGTTTTTATTTATTTATGTATTTATTAAATTATTTGTGTAAATTATTGCTCCGTGTTTGTGTCCGACCTGTGGATCCGTGTGTTTTCCATCATGTAGACAGTTTGTATCATTTAGTTTTTGTTGTTTAACTCATATTTAAACCCGTGTGAGTGTGAACCAGTGAGTTCAAGTGAAAATATAGCAATCAACGAGTTTTCTCATCTGCTCTGGAATTTTAAAAAAACTGAATGCAATCAATTTTTATGTTGTTTTATTTAATTAATTTATTTATTTATATAGTTTTTGTTCAATGATTTGGTTTTGTTGCCTTGTAGCTCTTACACTGCTTTGGATGTTTCTGCAGTATTGTTGCTAAATGTCCAAAAAAATAACAATAAAAGAAATAAACAAACCGCCAAAAAATTTGTTTTCACTTTTCTTCTTCCTTTTTATTTTTAATGACATTAACAAAACAAACAGCTGATGAAGTTGAAGCTGATGTTTTTCTAAATGTTCTCTGTCAAAAATCTGATGCGAGATAAAAAAAAAAAATCCCTCAATTGTTTCCCTTAGATTATCTGGATGATAATGAAAGTTATTTTAGATTACAAAATTAAGATTTTGTTTGGACAAGAAAAATAAAGGACAAGGGCCACTGAGGCTGTGGACCACGGACCCTCAGAGGTCCCTGGACCCCCGTTTGAGAACCCATGCTGGGAGAACATTGTCTAAAAGAAGCCACGGATATTTAATTTTTAATTTATTTAATGTTATATCTGAAGAATAGAGAACATGTCTCATTTTTAGGCGTTTTAACGTCGAGATGTTCAATATGAATAAAATGCTGCTTCAAGATGATCTGACCATTTAAATAAGATCAGATTAAATAGTCCTTTATTAATCCCACAATTAGGCAAATCTACTGTGTCACAGCGGCAGATATAGTCAATATGGGAAGGTTATAAGTGTTGAGATGCATTTACACATCTATTAATGTACGATATAAGAAGATTTTATGATTATTTAAAAAATAGAACAGAATATAATGTATACTTTCTTAGAAATAAAACCACAAACTTCTTTTTTTTTAAATCAATAAATAAATTTGATAAACTGACACAGTCAGACATTAAAATTGTCAGTGATCCTTTTCCTGCACAACCACATGATGACACAGACAAAATCCAGCCCATAATACTCTCACATGCTTTTACTCTGAGTGGAGTATCATTTTACATGTTGGTACTGGATTAGCGATAGCTTAGCATTCAGAGTAAAACAGAGTCCGTTAGAGGCTTTGTCAGAGGTCAGAGGTCAACAGCAGCTCAACACATACATGACATGTCTGCATGTGAAAGGCATTCCTCCTGCTGCAGCTGTGTCCTCCTCCTCTTCCTCCTCTTCCTCCTCCTCCTGCTGCTGTGTCCTCCTCCTCTTCCTCCTCTTCCTCCTCCTCCTGCTACTGTGTCCTCCTCCTCCTGCTACTGTGTCCTCCTCCTCCTCCTCCTGCTGCAGCTGTGTCCTCCTCCTCCTCCTCCTGCTGCAGCTGTGTCCTCCTCCTCTTCCTCCTCCTCCTCCTCCTCCTGCTGCTGTGTCCTCCTCCTCTTCCTCCTCCTTCTCCTCCTCCTGCTGCTGTGTCCTCCTCCTCTTCCTCCTCTTCCTCCTCCTCCTGCTGCTGTGTCCTCCTCCTCTTCCTCCTCTTCCTCCCCTCCTCTTCTTCCTCCCCCTCCTCTTCTTCCTCCTCTTCCTCCTCCTCCTCTTCCTCCTCCTCCTCTTCCTCCTGACTCTTTCAGACTCTTTTCCCTTTTGTTAGGTTTTACTTTACAGTCATCGTTAATGTTGGAATGTTCCTGAAGAGATATGCACACTTGTAGTAGAGCAGCCAATAGGAGGCGCCGCCTCTCTCTGATCTGCCCTGTGATTGGTCGAAGTCTCCTGTCATGTGACAGATTTAGTTGCAAGCAGAGCACTTTATTTACTGTCAGCTGAAAGGCCTTTAACTTCGTATTATATATGCTTCGTTTTTAATGCCAAAAATAAATCATGCTGTGCCTTTAACTGCATAACTGCCCAGAAAACTGACTCACAGTTGGTGAAGGACACACTGACTACATTCACAATGAAGCTAATAAAATCGACATCGTCTTAATGTGTTAAAAACGCGTTAACGTCTTTATCTCACTGTTAGACAGACTTTTCCAACAGGAAAGTGAAGTTTGTAAACCACTCACTCTCCCACACCAAAGTCCATAGAGAAAACCAGTGATTTTAGCTCACAGGGACACAGGAGCTGCTGGTCTACTGCTGCCTCGTGTGGTCACTTTGTGTCACTACAGTGAATCTGAATGAAGGATTTTTAATGCCGAAGTGACAAAATAAGATGTTAGAACTTAGTGATGGAGGCAGCAGTGGATCAACAACTCCTGTGTGCTGTGATGTAAAATCACTGATTTTCTCTATGGACTTTGGTGTGGGAGAGTGAGTGGTTTTTAGCACAAGTTTTTAGACACAAGTTTTTTAGCAAACTTGTGTCTAACAGTGAGATAAAGACGTTAACGCGTTTTTCAGACACTGTGGACTTGAATTGATTTTATTAGCTTGATGTAGTTTTACTACATTTCACCTCATTGTGAATGCGGTCTGACTGTGTCCTTGTCCAACTGTGAGTCCTCGCCTTTTTTCAGGTATTTACATCTGTGCAGTTACGTAGTTAAAGGCGCAGTACGTGTAATTCTTTAACCCAAACCTAAATGTATCCAAACATAAACCCTGAACCACTTCTTTTACTTTTAAAATGTAATGATTTATGTGATTTAATGATTTTTTTTCAGTCCTACAGAGTTGAGCCCTATAACATGAATAACATGTGGACCACACACACACACACACACACACTTAAACACACTGACAAACAAAGGCTGACTATCAGTCTCTCTGTTGCTCTGACAGGTGTGAGGCAGCTGGAGAGCAGACTGAAGATAAGAGCTGCAGATAACACACACACACACACACACACATAGGTTTCCATGACTTCAGAGGACATTCCATTGACTTCCATTCATTTCCTGCAGACTTACTCTAACCTTAACCATAATTATTAGTGTCCTAACCCTAACCCTGACCCTAACCTTAACCTAACCCTAACCTCAGCCTAACTTTAAAACATGTCTTCACCTTAAAATGGAGTCATTTACTTTATGGGGACTTGATTTTTGTCCCCATAAGGAAGACAAGTCCCCATAATGTGAGTGTGGAGACACATTTAGGTCCCCACAACATGAGGAAGACCAGCTGCGCACACACACACACACACACACAGATGAAGCCGCCGTTGAGTTTTTTTCCCACCTGAATTTAAATGTCTGTGGTATGATGTCATCGTGTGACATCATCATCATCATCATGTCATTCCAACTCTTTAGAACGTTCCCTGCAGGATTCATCCATCCATCGCCCACTGTTAAAAAGTCACAAAAACATGAGTAAACTGTGTCATGTGACAGTTAAAATAAATGATTCTAAATTTTGTGAGACCATTTAAAAAAACAACACTGTGTTTGTGTTCACCATGTAGTGAAGATACAGTTTATTAATATATTTACTGGTTTAGTTTGTCAAATTCTTCTAAATATGTGTTGTTGTTGTTTCATGCACCAAAACTATTGAGGAAATCCACTTTAATCATAATTTAGTGTTTGCTAGATGATACACACATCTATATGAAATAAAACTTTCATATAGATGTATTTTAAGGTGAAATACTTGAATAAATGAGCAGTTTATTGGTGATAGATTTGGTCTGGTTGCTGCTCAGTGTTTTTTACAGTGTTTACGTCACATGACTTGTTATCAGACACGACGTGATTCAATTTGTCGACTTTAATCAGACGACTACTGTTCTCTAATGTTGTTATAGACCAGAGCACGCCGACTCATGTTCCAGCCTGTGTGTGTGTGTGTGTGTTTATTCACCTGTGAATAAACACACACACACAAACATAAAAAAACACAGTCAAATTCAAAAGGGTTCGTTTTTAAAAGTTTTGGATAAAAACTAAATTTTAAAAATCACTTTTACACCAATATGATGTTAATTCTTATGTTTCAGGTTATCATTAAAAACCCCATCATTTCTGTTCATCGATCATCCATGTATCGTCTTGTTGCTGTGATCACTGTGACTCATCATATTCATCATATTCTCAGAACATATTCAGTATTTTTACGACTTTTTAAAGACATTTGTGTTAATAAAATCTCACTCAGTGAGTCCAAATTCTTCATCTGCAGACGTTTGTCTGCTGATGGTCTTTTTTCTGCTGCTCTCTCTCTGTGATCAGCTGATCCTACGTCAAACTTTAATCACCTTGTTGAGTTGAAGGGCTCTCGACGTGATAAAGCTAATTAACTGGAGTGAGCGACTCGCACACGCACACGCCTGAAAACACGCGTTAATCTGCAACATTTAACAAGGACATTTGTAAAATGTCCATATTTAACAGAGGAGTCTGGTGTATTTAGCGACAGCACTGCTGAAAGACGGAGATGGTGAGCCCAATCACAAGCCGTTCAGCCGTATTTCACTTCAGCGACTGTGTCAGACGGAGTCAGGAAGTACTGAACCATTCAGTGAACTCATCTGTTTAGAAAAGTGAGGAAAAAGAAAACAGCTGCTTTGACCGTCACGTGTTTGTGTGTTTGTGTCGTCACGGCTGTTTCTATGACGACCACGCCCACGTCCAGGAGGAACTATGACGTCACGGAGAACGACGTGACCTGGAAAAGTGCCATTTTTATTCATCAGGTTTGATTCTGTGGCCGAAAATGAGCATTTTTACGCGTTCACTTCTGTAATTTCACCCTAAAATGTGTGAAATCTGTCACTGTCTTCTGTTTGCTTTTGTTCACAGGGTTGAGGTAATGGGTGGAGCAGCCCGTGTGTGTGTGTGTGTGTGTGTGTGTGGAGGGCGGGGGGGACCCTGGTGGAGACAAAGAGGCCAGGACCTCCTCCACACATGCCCCACACAAAGCCTTGGTCCTAATGCTTGTAAATCTATTCACACGTCCAGAGGCCAAAGATAATAACAAGCTGTTGAGAATGAATTTCTAATGAGAGTCACTGAAAAAAAACCTGATCCTGCTGAAACAAACACCACGGCTCGACATGGACACGCAGACATGAGCCGGCGTGTGACACATGTTCACACGGTCTGATTACATGTTTAAAATTTCAGAATTGTGACCAAAAAAAAAAAGATCCCTTCTTCACTTTTGTCGTGAATCAGTCTAGTCTTTGCTAAAATGAACCATAAACAAGATAAAGTCTTCAAAATGGAGGATTTTAGTCTTAATAACTGAACAAGTGTTTGCTTCACAAAGCAACAGGCTCCGATTTGTTGATGTGCTCGTTTCCGTGACGATGCCACGGTGACCTTGACCACATGTCTTGACTTTAATCACTGGTAAATATGGATAAACACTTGCTGTGACACACTCACAGCTCTGTGTGTGTGTGTGTGTGTGTGTGTGTGAGATTGAGGGGGCGGGGCTGAGGTAGCGGTTGGCAGGGTTGTCGCCTGGTGACCTGCTGACTCCGCCCCCTCACTGTGTGAGCTGGCACAGCAGCAGCAGCAGCAGCATGATGGAGGCGTGACGAATCAGTGAAAGACAAACACCTGAGTCACAGAGCAGAGGGAGGGGCCAGAGATGGAGGGAGGGGCCTAATAAGGTAAGTTTGATTTCCTTATTTTTGGGTCCAGTTTCTGTTAAAACCTGCTGTTTTATGTGAATGTACCATGATGTAATCACGGCTTTACTGCTTTCACTTGAACATAGTGAGTAACAATAGCAGAAATTAAATTCTCAACTTTTACATTAAAAAAATAGAAGAAATTGCAAATTTTATAAACATGCACCAAACATCACTATAACCAACAGCAGGTTTCACATATATGAACAAAAATCGGTCAGAAAAGACAAAAAAGTGTATGGGACCCAAACCACAACGGGTAGGCGGCCATTTTAAATCAAACATCTTTACTGCGATTATAAGTAACCAAAAGCTGCTCTTAATGTCACACAGTTTGGGCAGTGGATGGCGCCAAAGATTCAGCAAATTCTGATGACAGCAAAAAACAAAATGAACTAATACAACTCCACTGTAGAAGGTCTGTTGTGAACCAAACTTTCCGAATGCTGTTACCATGGCAACAGCGCAAACTCACAAAACGAAAGTGCTCCTGACAGTCAACAGATGTTCACATGTGGACGGAAATGGACTCGCCCGTCAACAGTAGCACAGCTTCAGGTCAGATGCAAGTAACAGGACTGTGCATGACAAAATGGCTCCACAGCGCCCCCTAGGAAATTTTACATCAACAGCCCCCACAGCTGGTTTTACTTCCACCTTTTGATATTAAATTTAATTTGTAATATATTGAAAAATGCGACAACGTCATCATATTTGTATAAAATACTGAAGACATGAAGACATGTCCAGCTTCTGAGTTCACTCGTGTCATTGGCTCGTTAACAAACGCACGTGTTACCATGGCATATATTTAACAAACAATACAGTTTATATATATCTAATGAACAATACAGTTTACCGACAGTGGGGGGAACCAGAGAGCAACACGTACATTGTGTCACATTAATACCAGGTCTCACCACAGTCATAATGTCACACGTCTGTTTTCAATGTGACACTTTACAGTGTAAAAGCAAAAATCTGGGTTAATTTATTTTTTACTGTTACATGTTACATATCTATTGTGAAGAGTGAAATGTGAATCTGTGGATTCAGACTGTTTTAATGGATCAGTCCTGAACAATGACAGATGTCACTAAGTGAAACATTACGACACCCCAGTGTTGTAGCTGGAGGCTGTGAGTGTGTGTGTGTGTGTGTGTGTGTGTGTGTGTGTGTGTGTG